>CM029021.1:155552564-155789180 GCA_016801055.1 Panax notoginseng | reverse complement strand
CTGGATATAGGATATGATGCTGAAAGAAAACTTGCACTAGATGAATAGCAACTCACCAAGTATCTAAAAACTCACAAAAATATGCTTCATAATATAGAGAGAGAAGAGAGAAAGCTTATGTTTTCTGTGTGATTTTCCATTCTAACTTAGCCCTCTATTTATAGAAAATTTTGGTAGTTTTGACCTGCACCTGATGGCTTTACCTGCTACTATTTCCACCCACCACATTTGAAATATAATCAGCACATTTCTTCACCAACCACAAGTGGGGCCCACCAATTCTAGAATTTTCCACCAAAATGATAAACTCCGAAAATTCAACAATTTCTGAACCAGTCATCTCGTAAAATTCATAATAAATCATACGTTCATTTTTAACGGTCAAAATTTGTGGACATATACTCAACTTATATATGTATAACATATCAAAAATTACCAACGATCCAACGGTCGGATTAAAAATTATAACCCCCGTAAAAATATCTCAAAACCCTGATTTTTAATACCTCCATTCCGATAAAAAATACGGATAAAATCTCAACATTAACTCCTTCATTTTTTAACCACAAAAATATATCCCTCATTTATATCCACATAAAATAAATATTTCCTTATCATATGAATAAATAATTAATTATTCACAAATAATATTTATAGAATCACATTTATAACAACCAGGCCGTTCCCAGGAAAGAGGGGGCTTTCCAATAAGGATTTCTCCTTACTGGCGCGCAATTAGATGACCAAACCTCTCCTTAGACAAACTTTCCCTAGACTTGCCAATAATGCTATCTAATAATACTATTCAAAAATAAATGATTATTGATCTGATAATGGGAAAATACTGTGCACAACAATTATTGAACAACAATAATACACAATTTCAACGTAGCAATTATTGAATCAATAAAATAAAATATTGAACAGTAATTACTGTAACAATTATTGAGTAGTGCTTCTTACGTAAGAATCAATAATTTCAAAAATATTATGCAATACCGTGTGCTACTGTGCAATAACGCGTATTACTGTATTTTAATCACCGGTATTCCAACAGTGTTAACGTAACAACTACGCCGTTTTTGTAAAAACTTAAAATTTGTCGGTTTCTTCACCCGACAGTTATTCTGTTATGGGGCCCACAAATAGCTGCGCCGTCGTACGAATATTTCCCGACAGAAAGAATATTCCACGACCAAACGAATATTCCCCGATAACAATGATTATTTTATAAACCATTTGCTTATTTTAAAAAAAATTCACATCCACCCATAACTTTAAACTTTATCAATTTAACCATTTACTGAATAGTAATTATAAGAAAAATTGAATACTTTTATTTCATAAAATTCGGGGTCTTACAATCTCCCCTCCTTATGAAATTTCGTCCCCGAAATTTACGTACCTGGTATTTCAAAGAGTTGAGAATACCTTGCTTCCATTCCAATTTCACCTTTCCTGTCATCATGATTTCTCCATTGCTCATCTCCTGTATTTCAATATCATTCTAGAATACAGCTTCAAAACAAAGGTTAATTTAACAAATTAACATATCACAAAATATCCCGATATTATGACTGACCAACAAATAAGCTTAGTAGGACACACTAGCGAAGGATTTACTCATCTCTCCCCTCCTAGTTATATTCCCCTGATCTCCGCCAGAGATCATATCCCTAAGCTCTGATACCAAATGTAACGACCCCAAATAGGTCCATTCCATCCAACCTATTCTGAGTCGCCAAATACATGGTACAAAAAACAACTACAACTTTAACAACAATTGTCGTGCAAAATACAACAACACATATGCTGTGAGTTTGGATACAAATATATACCAAATGTGACTCATGTCCAACCGTGGACATCACCTCACAATGACACCTTACATAAAGGTATAGTCAAAAATTGTTTTAGAAATTAGAATCTTTGGGGAATGCTCAAGGAAACCTTCGTACATGGGAGGCCATGCATCTAGTTTATGATAGATATCATATGGCCACAGAATTATCCTTGGTTGACCCAATAGACCCCAAAGAAAAACGAGAAGATTACTATCATATTCTTCCCAATGGTGAGTCTTTCTCTTGACATATCATTATCTCTACTGTCTCTAATTGAGAATTATACTTTAAACAAACACCAAGATTATATAGGTAGTGCCGTATATATACTCAGCAAGTGGATGAGCACATCCCTGTCTTATGATGACACGAGGTTAGTCGTTAACATCTTGTATGATAGTGGCAAACCACCCTTCCAACGTTGGGTACACCTTACCCTATTGGATTCACCAAATATAACTACTAAATGAACTTTTCTATACTGCTTCGGGAGAAACATCCACAGCTAGAGACCACCGTTCTATTTCCCCGTTACCCTCGCTCGACCCAGCTACACTCTTATTACCTGAAAGGAATTGTGAAGCAAAAGGTGTGAGCACAACTAGCTCAGTAAAGAATATCATGACTAAAGATAATTCAATTATCAATAGCCTTCATCAACATTAAATCAGAGATTTAGAATATATGGTAAATGATAAAAATTTCAACCATAGTTGCAGCAGACGGAACGAGCAATCCATTAGAAGAGTCAAATAGACTATAAAGTCTATTATCTTCTCTATGTTAAAAATCCACCAACAATATTTTTCCATGTAACATCACTCAACAGGTCCTTTCCACAATCATATGAATAACTCATAATCATAATTGTGACTATAAATTTTTCTTCGCACCCAGGACGAAGAATATTTTCATCACCTGTCTTTACCTGAAACATCAAAGATCATGGTTATACCAAATCACAGTTCCTGTTTATAATCATACTAACAAATCCATCTTTGCACTACGGGCCAAAGATATTCATCAACAAACCATCTTTGCACTACGGCCAAAGATATTCATCAACAACCCATCTTTGCACTACGGGCCAAAGATATTCATCAACAAACCATCTTTGCACTACGGGCCAAAGATATTCAACAACAGTTCATCTTTGCACTACAGCCAAGATATTCATCAACAGGCCATCTTTGCACTACATGCCAAAGATATTCATCAACAATTCATATTTGCACTACAGCCAAATATATTCATATCTCAAAGAAATATATAATCATTTCAGAATTTATATAAACAATAATTATAACCATGTTGATCAATTCACCTTTGCACTTAAGCTTAAGATATTCAATTATAAATTCAATGGTCTGATCATACCAGTCACAATTCAACTTTGCACTACAGGCCAAAGAGAACCCTAGTCATGATCATACCAATAATCTACCCATCTTTACACTCCAGTGAAAGAGAATTTCAACATCAGGGTTATAAAAATGTTATAATATGATGATAAAAATAATATGATCAACATATAGTTTTAATCTCAAGATAATATTCGTAACTCATGAATAGTAACCCCGACACAAAAATAGAAATTCTACAATAAAATTCATATCAATATTTCGGTATAATGATATTGAAAGAATAACATTACTTAAATTTATAAATAATTTATTTTAATTGTTTACACTTTACTAATTAATGCATTAAATCATCATAAATGCCAACTATTACAATTTCATCATCAATAACTAAAACCCTCATCAAAAATCTGCATATACCTCATATAGGATTCTCAAGCCATAAAATCCTATTTTCCATTTTTTTTCTTCACAAAACATATTAATTCATTTACTCATAACTAGACCATTTTCATGAAAAATACCAAATCAGTTCCAAAAATATTTCTTTTTCTGAATTTAGCATAATATAGTCCCATAGTGAACATATATTTTTTCTCAGAATTTTTAAAAGTCATTACTATATTTTTCATATGGCCAAAATAGCCGATATATTAGGACATTTATCAAAATTGTACTTTTGTTTAAAAATTCTAAAATTTACAGAGTATACTTCTCTCATATACATGTACTCCCAATAAAAATTTCATCAATTTTGGAGTTAACCACAAGGAATTATAAGCGGTTACTTTTAAAAATAGTCTTTTCTCATAAAATTCATAACTCTCAATCTATACATCCAAAAATCACCATTTTTGGACACAATCAATAAAACTCATCAAAATATCATTTCAAATTTTCCAGAATTTTTGAAGTTCAGAAAATTACACAACTGAAAATCATAACAACCCTTAAAATCCCCTTACTATCCCTTACCTCAAAAGAGCAGTACTTCTGGCTGGATATAGGATATGATGCTGAAGAAAACTTGCACTGATGAATAGCAACTCACCAAGTATCTAAAAACTCACAAAATATGCTTCATAATATAGAGAGAGAAAGAGAGAAAGCTTATGTTTCTGTGTGTGATTTTCCATTCTAACTTAGCCCCTATTTATTATAGGAAAATTTTGGTAGGTTTGACCTGCAACCTGATGGCTTTACCTGCTACTATTTCCCACCCACCACATTTGAAATATAATTCAGCACATTTCTTCACCAACCACAAGTGGGGCCCACCAATTCTAGAATTTTCCACCAAAATGATAAACTCCGAAAATTCAACAATTTCTGAACCAGTCATCTCGTAAAATTCATAATAAATCATACGTTCATTTTTAACGGTTCAAAATTTGTGGACATATACTCAACTTATATATGTATAACATATCCAAAAATTACCACGATCCAACGGTCGGATTAAAAATTATACCCCCGTAAAATATCTCAAAAACCCTGATTTTTAATACCTCCATTCCGATAAAAAACGGATAAAAATCTCAACATTAACTCCTTCATTTTTTAACCACAAAAATATCCCTCATTTATATCCACATAAAATAAATATTTCCTTATCATATGAATAAATAATTAATTATTCACAAATAATATTTATAGAATCACATTTATAACAACCAGGCCGTTCCCAGGAAAGAGGGGCTTTCCAATAAGGATTTCTCCTTACTGGCGCGCAATTAGATGACCAAACCTCTCCTTAGACAGAACTTTCTAGACATTGCCAATAATGCTATCTAATAATACTATTCAAATAATATGAATTATTGATCTGATAATGGGAAATACTGTGCATCCACAATTATTGAACAACAATAATACAACAATTTCAACGTAGCAATTATTGAATCAATAAAATAAAATATTGAACAGTAATTACTGTAACAATTATTGATAGTGCCTTCTTACGTAAGAATCAATAATTTCAAAAATATTATGCAATACCGTGTGCTACTGTGCAATAACGCGTATTACTGTATTTTAATCACCGGGTATTCCAACAGTGTTAACGGTAACAACTACGCCGTTATTTGTAAAAACTTAAATTTGTCGTTTTCTTCACCCGACAGTTATTCTGTTATGGGGCCCACAAATAGCTGCGCCGTCGTATACGAATATTTCCCGACAGAAAGAATATTCCACGACCAAACAATATTCCCCGATAACAATGATTATTTTATAACCATTTGCTTATTTTCAAAAAAATTCACATTCCACCCATAACTTTAAACTTTTATCAATTTAACCATTTACTGAATAGTAATTATAAGAAAAATTGAATACTTTTATTTCATAAAATTCGGGGTCTTACACAGGGTCATACCGGTGGCAGCAGTCATCGAAGCAATGAAAACCAGCAGGAGGAAAACATTCGACAAAGCGGTAACCACTCTGGTGGTAATCGTGGTCGTGATAATAGAAGGAGCGAGTCGGGAGGAGATTTCAAGAAGAGAAGGTTACAACAATGATAACGTGAAGACGTCAGCACAAACATCAACTGTTTCTAGGGAGGAGAAACGACCACCGGTCGTATGTTACAAATGTGGGAAAGAGGGACATATCAGCCCAAACTGCCCACAACAATCCAAGGTATGTTATAACTGTGGAAAGGAAGGTCATATAGCTCGAGAGTGTTCTGTAGCAAAACCAAGTTCAGCGGGATGGTGACTCCAAAAGTTATCCCGATAAGTCAAAATCAGCGGTTCCTGGAAGGGCGTTTGTCGTTACTGGCCAAAACGCGAGAAACCCGAACGAGGTGATCATGGGTAAGCTAATCTTGAATTCTTGCGAAGTTTATACTTTACTAGATACCGGTTCTACCCATTCTTTTATCTCTCCTGCTTGTGCTCAACGTTTAAAACTTGACTCCGGAGAAATTGGACTTTAACTTATCTGTTGAAACTCCGTTGGGTGAAACCTTCGTTACATCTACAGTTTATAAATCTTGCATGATCCAAGTTGGTACTGTCACATTACCTGTTGATCTTATCTCTTTAAAGATACTTGCTTTTGATGTGATTTTAGGAATGATTGGTTAACCACTCATCATGCTAAAATTGATTGTCTTCGTAAGGTTGTTAGTTTTCATATTCCTAACCAACCTGTCATACGAATTCAAACTACTAAACCACTAAAATCAGTCACTGCCATATCAAGGAATTGTGAAGCAAAAGGATGAGCACAACTAGCTCAGTAAAGAATATCATGACTAAAGATAATTCAATTATCAATAGCCTTCATCAACAATAAATCAGAGATTTAGAATATATGGTAAATGATAAAAATTTCAACCATAGTTGCAGCGGAACGAGCAATCCATTAGAAGAGTCAAATAGACTATAAAGTCTATTATCTTCTCTATGTTAAAAATCCACCAACAATATTTTATCCATGTAACATCACTCAACAGTTCCTTTCCACAATCATATGAATAACTCATAATCATAATTGTGACTATAAATTTTTCTTCGCACCCAGGACGAAGAATATTTTCATCACCTGTCTTTACCTGAAACATCAAAGATCATGGTTATACCAAATCACAGTTCCTGTTTATAATCATACTAACAAATCCATCTTTGCACTACGGGCCAAAGATATTCATCAACAACCATCTTTGCACTACGGGCCAAAGATATTCATCAACAAACCATCTTTGCACTACGGGCCAAAGATATTCATCAACAAACCATCTTTGCACTACGGGCCAAAGATATTCAACAACAGTTCATCTTTGCACTACAGGCCAAAGATATTCATCAACAGGCCATCTTTGCACTACATGCCAAAGATATTCATCAACAATTCATATTTGCACTACAGGCCAAATATATTCATATCTCAAAGAAATATATAATCATTTCAGAATTTATATAAACAATAATTATAACCATGTTGATCAATTCACCTTTGCACTTAAGCTTAAGATATTCAATTATAAATTCAATGGTCATGATCATACCAGTCACAATTCAACTTTGCACTACAGGCCAAAGAGAACCCTAGTCATGATCATACCAATAATCTACCCATCTTTACACTCCAGTGAAAGAGAATTTCAACATCAGGGTTATAAAAATGTTATATATGATGATAAAAATAATATGATCAACATATAGTTTTAATCTCAAGAGTAATATTCGTAACTCATGAATAGTAAATCGTGAATAGTAACTCATGAATAGTAACCCCGACACAAAAGATAGAAATTCCACAATAAAAATCATACCAATATTTCGGTATAATGATATTGAAAGAATAACATTACTTAAATTTATAAACAATTTATTTTAATTGTTTACACTTTACTAATTAATGCATTTAATCATCATAAAATGCCAACTCTTACAATTTCATCATCAATAACCAAAACCCTCATCAAAAATCTGCATATATCTCATATAGGATTCTCAAGCCATAAAATCCTATTTTCCAATTTTCTTTCTTCACAAAACATATTTAATTCATTTACTCATAACTAGACTATTTTTATGAAAAATACCAAATCAGTTCCAAAAATATTTCTTTTCTGGGATTTAGCATAATATAGTCCCATATTGAACATATATTTTCTCAGAATTTTTAAAAGTCATTTACTATTTTTCATATGGCCAAAATAGCCGAATATTTAGACATTTATCAAAAATTGTACTTTTGTTTAAAAATTCTAAAATTTACAGAGTATACTTCTCTCATATACATGTACTCTCAATAAAAATTTCATCAATTTTGGAGTTAACCACAAGGAATTATAAGCGGTTACTTTTAAAATAGTCTTTTCTCATAAAATTCATAACTCTCAATCTATACATCCAAAAATCACCATTTTTGGACACAATCAATAAAACTCATCAAAATATCATTTCAAATTTTTCCAGAATTTTTGAAGTTCAGAAAAATTACACAACTGAAAATCATAACAACCCTTAAAATCCTTACTATCCCTTACCTCAAAAGAGCAGTACTTCTGGCTGGATATAGGATATGATGCTGAAGAAAACTTGCACTGATTGTAAGACCCCAACTTTTATAAATAAAGATACTTTTTTTTATAAATATCATTTTTGAATATTATGGAGTTAATTTGATATAATGTTATAGTTGTGGGTAATATTTATAAATTTTGCAAAGTACGCAAGTTGTTATATAATATTCGATTGGTCGGGGAATATTCGTTTTAACAGGGAATATTCGTACAACGACACAATCATTGGTGGACCCCACAACGGAATTATTGTCGGATTGAGAAAACGACAAAAATATTTTATTAAAAATAACGGCGGAAATTTTACCATTGTTGCTGTTGAACTACTCGGTAGTAAAAGTACAGTAATACGTGTGGTTGCATAGTAGCACACGGTATTGATTATTAATGCTTATGTGAGAAGTCACTCAGTTTGATTTTATTATTGTCAGTTAATAATATGAATTATTTAGCGATAATGACGTTTTGTTTTATTCGTATTATTAACGTAATAAAACAGAAACATCTTTTTATATAAAACAAAATACTTTATTAAAGTTATTCTATAAATAGAATATATTTTATTTTATTTAAAAGATTTTTCTTTAAATATGGACCGTCAGATTAAAGTAATCAATCTGGACCGTTCATGGATTAGTTACTATGCATTCTATTTTTCTATAAATAGCAGCTCATTCCTTCATTATTTCTTACGAATTCACTGAACTCTAGAGAGAGAACTATAGAGAGAAACTATAGAGAGAGAGAAGAAGAGTATTCTGCTACTTAACTACTTCCTTACTTCAGCTCTTCTTTAAAACGGTAGGGAATATTATTTCTTTTATATTCATGAAGAGAACTTCTGTTATTCCATTTGTTATTATTCTGTTGGAATAACCAGTATACGCGGTCTACCCTATACTTGGTGACATTCTTCTATTATTCTGTTGGAACATCCTGTCTGTGTGTTTTACACTGGACCTGGTTCCGTTTATTATTCTGTTGGAACATCCTGTCTGTGTGTTTTACACCGGACCTGGTTCCGTTTATTATTCTGTTGGAACATCCTGTCTGTGTGTTTTACACCGGACCTGGTTCCGTTTATTATTCTGTTGGAACATCCTGTCTGTGTGTTTTACACCGGACCTGGTTCCGTTTTATTATTATTCTGTTGGAATATCCTGTCTGTGTGTTTTACACCGGACCTGGTTCCGTTTATTATTCTGTTGGAACATCCTGTCTGTGTGTTTTACACCGGACCTGGTTCCGTTTTATTATTATTCTGTTGGAATATCCTGTCTGTGTGTTTTACACCGGACCTGGTTCCATTATTTATTATTCTATCGGAATATCCTGTCTGTGCGTTTACGCCGGACCTGGTTCCATTATTTATTATTCTATTGGAATAACCTGTCTGTGCGGTCTATCGCATGCATGGTGATTTCTTTTGTTATTCCATTCTTTATTATACTCAGTTGGTTAAGTTTTGACTTCTATACTCCATGAAATTTGTGGAATATTCTTGATAGTTGCGTTTCATCCAGTATCTTTTCAAGAAAATATTCTTCTAAGTATTCTTGAATTTTACTCCACAATGCAGTATCATGTTGACAATTTGGACGTTGTTAATTCCTGGATAAATTAATTCTTGAACTTGTTTTATTGAATTCTTATATCATTGTCATCATCCTCATGTTTATAAAATATTGAAAGTCATCTGTGGCATGTAGTGCATAGATGGACTTGGTATGATTATGACCAGGGATTATTCGGTATAATCATGACCGTAATGTTACAAATGATGTGGTAAAAGTCCTCATTGGCCCGTAGTGCATTGATGGACAGTTGTTGGCATGATCATGACCATTAATGAATACACGAATATCCTTGGCCGTAGTGCAGGGGTGATTCGATGATGTGGATTATTTTATTAAGCTGAGTCTCAGCGATCGCAGTGTTGAAAAACCTTTTAAATCATAAAAGATAGTAGAGTTTATTTTCTACTTGACTCTTTTAATGGATTGCTTGTTCCGCTGCAGTTAAACTTGATGTCTATTATATTTTATCAGTTTAACATTGTTGAAGGCTAATGATAATTTATTCTGCATTATCTTAGTCATAATATTTCTTACTGGGCTAGTTGAGCTCACCCTTTCTTTCACTGTTCTCTTCAGGAAATGAGAACGTAGCTGGGACAAGTCGGGGTACGGAGTGATGGTCCGAATGATAGTATTAGTTAGTAGTCCTCACTATTCTATGTAATGGTGTGTTAATAAATGTAATGAGGACTCCTTTTGAGTATGAATACTCTCTAGAAGATAATATTTGTATTCAAACTCACAGTTTATGTTTTGTCGTATTGTACACGACAGATGTATTAATCAGTTGTATTTGTATTCTGTACTATGTATCTGACGACCCAAGATGGGTGATGTATACCTAATTTTGGGGGCGTCACAGTTGGTATCAGAGCTTAGGGATATGATCCCTGGCTAAGATGTGAGAATAGAACTAGGAGGGGAGAGACGGGGAATTCCTTCGCTAGTATGGCATACCTAAGTTTATTTGCATGGTATTTAATTGGTCGGTCATAATATAAGGATAATATATGACATATCAATTAATTTTTATTTTGTGGCAGTATCTGAAAATGGCATCTGAGAATGTTGAGAATAGCAATGGAGCACAGACGACTGTTGATTCACCACATATCAATAATCATGATAATGTGCATCAGGAAGGTGTCAATCCTCATGCAAACAACAACACTGACCAAATGATGAATGATCAAATGTTCAGAGGCTTTATGCAATTCATGCAACAACAGGTGAAAGCGGCTCCTGTCCACAACGTAGGTGGAAATACTGGAAACTCTCAGGCGGTCACCGCTAAACAGTTTAAGGAGCTGGGACCACCGGAGTTTAAGGGAGAACCCAAACCACTTGTAGCTGAAACATGGATAAAGCAGATCACCAAGATATTTGATGTCTTGGGTTGCTCCGAGGAGCAAAAGGTTCCCTTTGCCGCCTTTATGTTGCGAGGAGAGGCAGATTACTGGTGGGAATCGATAAAGCGTACTCAACCTGCCGCACTGAAGATGTCTTGGGAGAAGTTTCAAGATCTGTTTAACGACAAATACTTTCCCGAGAGTATTCGTCACATGAAGGAGGTGGAGTTCATCAAATTGAAGCAGAATAATATGACCGTGTCGCAGTACGAGGCAAAATTTGCGGAGTTATCCCGGTTTGCGTCCCACCTGGTGGATAATGAAGAAAGAATGACGCGGATGTTTTTAAGAGGTTTGAAGCCGGAGATACGTCAACATCTTGTTTCTCATAAACTGTGTTTGTATTCAGATGTTGTAAATAGGGCTCAGTTGGTGGAGCGCGATAACGAGATAACGCAACCAAAAGAGAGCAGCCGGCAAAATGATAATACCAGTGAGAGCAGTCATCGAAGCGGTGACAACAAGCGTGGAGGGAATCAACAGGCCAGAAATGGTAACCACTTCGGTGGTAATCAGGGCCAAAACAATAAGAATGGACATTTTAAGAAGAGGAGATTCAACAATGATGGAAAGATGTCAGCACCAGCACCTGTCGTTAAGGAAGGAGAACGACCACCTATCATATGTTTCAAATGCGGAGGGGAGGGGCACATCAGTCCAAACTGCGCGATGCCGTCCAAAGCATGTTATAATTGTGGAAGAGAAGGTCATTTAGCCCGATTTTGTCGTTTACCGAAGACAAATTCAGCTAGGATGGAGGCACCAAAGGCCGTCCCAGAAAAGTCAAAACCGGTTGTGCAAGGGAGAGCGTTTGTTGTGACCTCCCAGAACGCAAGGAACCCGAATGAGGTCATCACGGGTAAGCTTATCATAAACTCTAACGAAGTCTATACTTTATTTGATACCGGTTCAACCCATTCTTTTATTTCTCCTACTTGCGCTCATCGATTAAATTTGATTCCGGAGAAATTAGACTTTGACTTAGCAGTTGAAACTCCATTGGGAGAAACCTTCATTACATCCACGGTTTATAAGTCTTGTTTGGTTCAAGTTGGTACCCACACATTACCTGTCGATCTTATTTCATTAAAAATACTTGCATTTGACGTGATTCTAGGGATTGATTGGTTAACTACTCATCATGCAAAAATTGATTGTTTTCGTAAGGTTGTTAGCTTTCATATTCCTAATCGACCTATTATGCGAATTCAAGCAACCAAACCATTAAAATCAATCGCTGTCATCTCAAGCCATAAAGCTATTCGTTTATTGAAAAACGGATGTCAAGCTTTCTTAGCTCATGTCACAGATCTAAACAAAAATACGTCAGCTTTGAATGATATTTCTGTTGTTAATAAATTTCCTGACGTATTTCCCGAAGAACTTCCTGGCCTACCCCCAGAGCGTGAAATTGAATTTTGTATCGACCTTGAACCTGGTACAAAACCCATTTCCAAAGCCCCATATCGAATGGCTCCTATTGAACTTCAGGAGTTAAAGACCCAACTGCAGGAATTGTTAGACATTGGTTTTATTCGTCCTAGTACTTCTCCTTGGGGTGCTCCTGTTCTGTTCGTGAAGAAGAAAGATGGGAGTATGCGACTTTGTATTGATTATCGGGAGTTGAATCATGTCACCATCAAAAATAGGTACCCATTGCCACGTATTGATGACCTGTTTGACCAGTTGCAAGGAGCACAATTCTTTTCAAAGATCGATCTTCGTTCTGGATATCATCAGCTGAAGGTTAGAACTGAGGATATTCCAAAGACGGCTTTTAGAACTCGGTACGGGCATTATGAATTCTTAGTTATGTCTTTTGGATTGACTAATGCTCCTGCTGCCTTCATGGATATGATGAACAGGGTATTTAAGGAATATTTGGATCACTTTGTGGTCGTCTTTATCGATGACATCCTTGTTTATTCCAAAAGCCGTGAAGATCATGAGCAACACTTGAGGCTGGTACTCCAAAAGCTTCGTGAATACAAGCTTTATGCCAAGTTGAAGAAATGCGAGTTCTGGCTGGAAGAGGTAGCATTCCTTGGGCACGTAGTATCAAGTCGTGGAATATCTGTTGACCCGGCAAAGATTGAAGCTATTCAAAGCTGGGAGCAACCTAAATCAGTGACCGAGGTACGTAGCTTTCTTGGTTTAGCTGGTTATTATCGGAGATTCGTGGAAGGATTTTCTCGAATCGCTACTCCATTAACTCAGCTGACTCGGAAAGATACAAAGTTTGGTTGGAGCGAAGAATGTGAGCAGAGTTTTCAAGAACTCAAGAGGAGACTCATTTCAGCACCTGTTCTAACAATACCATCTGGCTCGGAGGGATTTGTCATCTACAGTGATGCTTCGAGCAAAGGGTTGGGATGCGTTCTCATGCAACATGGAAAAGTCATAGCCTATGCATCAAGACAACTCAAGGAATATGAGAGGAATTATCCTACTCATGATCTAGAGTTGGCAGCTGTTGTCTTTGCACTTAAAATTTGGAGGCATTACTTGTATGGGGAGAAAGTGGAGATCTTTACGGATCATAAAAGCCTCAAATATTTCTTCACTCAAAAGGAACTCAACATGCGACAACGACGTTGGCTTGAACTGTTGAAAGATTATGATCATACCATTCAATACCATCCTGGAAAAGCGAACGTGGTAGCTGACGCATTGAGTAGAAGATCATATGCGGGTACAAGTGCAATATTAACAACGCAAAGGCCCATTTTGTGTGACTTGCAAAGGATGGAGATAGAGTTGAAGACTCCAGGGACCCATGTGATGATGGCGAATATACGAGTAGAACCGACTTTAATCGATAAAGTTAAAGCTGCTCAAGCTACAGACCTGGAGCTGATGCGTATGAGGAAGAAAGTGCAAGAAGGTTCTATGCCGGAAGCAAGAATCGATGAAGAAGGAATACTTCGAGTCAACTCCAGACTTTGTGTTCCTAACAACCCTGATTTAAAGTATGAAATCATGATGGAGGCGCACAACACACCATTTGCAATCCATCCTGGAAGTACCAAAATGTATCATGATCTTCGTCATACATTTTGGTGGAGCAATATGAAGAGAGAGATAGCGTTGTTTATCTCAAGGTGTCTAACTTGTCAACGAGTCAAAGCGGAGCATCAAGTACCAAAAGGTCCATTGCAACCACTTGAAATTCCAGAATGGAAGTGGGAGCACATTACCATGGATTTCGTTACCGGTCTTCCTAGGGTTTCTCAAGGTATTGATGCGATTTGGGTCATTGTTGATAGATTGACCAAGTCTGCTCATTTCTTACCGATACGAGAAACTTATACACTTGAACGTCTTGCTCGTATGTACATAAACGAGATTGTAAGACTGCATGGTATGCCAGTATCCATAGTTTCTGATCGAGACCCAAGATTCACTTCACGATTTTGGGTTAGTTTACAAAAAGCTATGGGCACGGAGTTACGATTTAGTTCAGCATATCATCCTCAGACGGACGGACAATCAGAGAGGACTATTCAAACTCTTGAAGATCTATTAAGACTCTGTGTCTTTGACTTCAAAGGAAGTTGGGACAAGTTCTTACCATTGGTGGAGTTTTCCTACAACAACAGTTATCAAGCAAGTATTGGCATGGCTCCATTCGAAGCATTGTATGGAAGAAAATGTCGTTCTCCAGTATGCTGGGATGAGGTGGGCGAAGCAACGTTGTTGGGACCGGAGTTGGTACGTATGACTACAGAAAAGATTCAAACGATCCGACAACGTATAAAAACCTCACAAGATCGACAAAAGAGTTATGCTGATCTTCATCGAAAGGACGTGGAATTTGATGTAGGAGATCATGTGTTCTTACGTGTTGCTCCATGGAAAGGTGTTACGAGATTTGGAAAGAGAGGAAAGCTAAATCCTCGATTCATCGGTCCATTTTTAATCCTCGATCGAGTAGGAACTGTGGCTTATAGACTCGCTTTACCGCCAAGTATGTCTCGTGTTCATAACGTTTTCCACATATCCATGTTACGCAAATATGTGGAAGACCCGAACCACATTATTGAGTTAGAACCGGACGAAATAGCGGAGGATTTGACGTATGAAGAAGTTCCTATTCAAATCTTGGATAAGAAGGAACATATTCTACGCTCCAAGGTTATACCTCAAGTCAAAGTTTTGTGGAGAAACCACGATGTTGAGGAAATGACTTGGGAGTTAGAATCAGAAATGAAATCAAGGTATCCTTACCTCTTCGACATACCAGGTACGTACCCTAATTTCGAGGGCGAAATTTCATAAGAAGGGGAGGTTGTAAGACCCCAACTTTTATAAATAAAGATACTTTTTTTTTATAAATATCATTTTTGAATATTATGGAGTTAATTTGATATAATGTTATAGTTGTGGGTAATATTTATAAATTTTGCAAAGTACGCAAGTTGTTATATAATATTCGATTGGTCGGGGAATATTCGTTTTAACAGGGAATATTCGTACAACGACACAATCATTGGTGGACCCCACAACGGAATTATTGTCGGATTGAGAAAACGACAAAAATATTTTATTAAAAATAACGGCGGAAATTTTACCATTGTTGCTGTTGAACTACTCGGTAGTAAAAGTACAGTAATACGTGTGGTTGCATAGTAGCACACGGTATTGATTATTAATGCTTATGTGAGAAGTCACTCAGTTTGATTTTATTATTGTCAGTTAATAATATGAATTATTTAGCGATAATGACGTTTTGTTTTATTCGTATTATTAACGTAATAAAACAGAAACATCTTTTTATATAAAACAAAATACTTTATTAAAGTTATTCTATAAATAGAATATATTTTATTTTATTTAAAAGATTTTTCTTTAAATATGGACCGTCAGATTAAAGTAATCAATCTGGACCGTTCATGGATTAGTTACTATGCATTCTATTTTTCTATAAATAGCAGCTCATTCCTTCATTATTTCTTACGAATTCACTGAACTCTAGAGAGAGAAACTATAGAGAGAAACTATAGAGAGAGAGAAGAAGAGTATTCTGCTACTTAACTACTTCCTTACTTCAGCTCTTCTTTAAAACGGTAGGGAATATTATTTCTTTTATATTCATGAAGAGAACTTCTGTTATTCCATTTGTTATTATTCTGTTGGAATAACCAGTATACGCGGTCTACCCTATACTTGGTGACATTCTTCTATTATTCTGTTGGAACATCCTGTCTGTGTGTTTTACACTGGACCTGGTTCCGTTTATTATTCTGTTGGAACATCCTGTCTGTGTGTTTTACACCGGACCTGGTTCCGTTTATTATTCTGTTGGAACATCCTGTCTGTGTGTTTTACACCGGACCTGGTTCCGTTTATTATTCTGTTGGAACATCCTGTCTGTGTGTTTTACACCGGACCTGGTTCCGTTTTATTATTATTCTGTTGAAATATCCTGTCTGTGTGTTTTACACCGGACCTGGTTCCGTTTATTATTCTGTTGGAACATCCTGTCTGTGTGTTTTACACCGGACCTGGTTCCGTTTTATTATTATTCTGTTGGAATATCCTGTCTGTGTGTTTTACACCGGACCTGGTTCCATTATTTATTATTCTATCGGAATATCCTGTCTGTGCGTTTACGCCGGACCTGGTTCCATTATTTATTATTCTATTGGAATAACCTGTCTGTGCGGTCTATCGCATGCATGGTGATTTCTTTTGTTATTCCATTCTTTATTATACTCAGTTGGTTAAGTTTTGACTTCTATACTCCATGAAATTTGTGGAATATTCTTGATAGTTGCGTTTCATCCAGTATCTTTTCAAGAAAATATTCTTCTAAGTATTCTTGAATTTTACTCCACAATGCAGTATCATGTTGACAATTTGGACGTTGTTAATTCCTGGATAAATTAATTCTTGAACTTGTTTTATTGAATTCTTATATCATTGTCATCATC
The DNA here is from genome assembly GCA_016801055.1 of Panax notoginseng. Classification (NCBI taxonomy): domain Eukaryota; kingdom Viridiplantae; phylum Streptophyta; class Magnoliopsida; order Apiales; family Araliaceae; genus Panax; species Panax notoginseng. Next base: position 155,772,018 of record CM029021.1, on the reverse strand, counting down.
CTCATGTTTATAAAATATTGAAAGTCATCTGTGGCATGTAGTGCATAGATGGACTTGGTATGATTATGACCAGGGATTATTCGGTATAATCATGACCGTAATGTTACAAATGATGTGGTAAAAGTCCTCATTGGCCCGTAGTGCATTGATGGACAGTTGTTGGCATGATCATGACCATTAATGAATACACGAATATCCTTGACCGTAGTGCAGGGGTGATTCGATGATGTGGATTATTTTATTAAGCTGAGTCTCAGCGATCGCAGTGTTGAAAAACCTTTTAAATCATAAAAGATAGTAGAGTTTATTTTCTACTTGACTCTTTTAATGGATTGCTTGTTCCGCTGCAGTTAAACTTGATGTCTATTATATTTTATCAGTTTAACATTGTTGAAGGCTAATGATAATTTATTCTGCATTATCTTAGTCATAATATTTCTTACTGGGCTAGTTGAGCTCACCCTTTCTTTCACTGTTCTCTTCAGGAAATGAGAACGTAGCTGGGACAAGTCGGGGTACGGAGTGATGGTCCGAATGATAGTATTAGTTAGTAGTCCTCACTATTCTATGTAATGGTGTGTTAATAAATGTAATGAGGACTCCTTTTGAGTATGAATACTCTCTAGAAGATAATATTTGTATTCAAACTCACAGTTTATGTTTTGTCGTATTGTACACGACAGATGTATTAATCAGTTGTATTTGTATTCTGTACTTTGTATCTGACGACCCAAGATGGGTGATGTATACCTAATTTTGGGGGCGTCACACTGATGAATAGCAACTCACCAAGTATCTAAAAACTCACAAAATATGCTTCATAATATAGAGAGAGAAAGAGAGAAAGCTTATGTTTCTGGTGTGATTTTCCATTCTAACTTAGCCCTCTATTTATAGGAAAATTTTGGTAGGTTTGACCTGCAACCTGATGGCTTTACCTGCTACTATTTCCACCCACCACATTTGAAATATAATTCAGCACATTTCTTCACCAACCACAAGTGGGGCCCACCAATTCTAGAATTTTCCACCAAAATGATAAACTCCGAAAATTCAACAATTTCTGAACCAGTCATCTCGTAAAATTCATAATAAATCATACGTTCATTTTTAACGGTTCAAAATTTGTGGACATATACTCAACTTATATATGTATAACATATCCAAAAATTACCACGATCCAACGGTCGGATTAAAAATTATAACCCCCGTAAAATATCTCAAAAATCCTGATTTTTAATACCTCCATTCCGATAAAAAATACGGATAAAAATCTCAACATTAACTCCTTCATTTTTTAACCACAAAAATATATCCCTCATTTATATCCACATAAAATAAATATTTCCTTATCATATGAATAAATAATTAATTATTCACAAATAATATTTATAGAATCACATTTATAACAACCAGGCCGTTCCCAGGAAAGAGGGGGCTTTCCAATAAGGATTTCTCCTTACTGGCGCGCAATTAGATGACCAAACCTCTCCTTAGACAGAACTTTCTAGACATTGCCAATAATGTTATCTAATAATACTATTCAAATAATATGAATTATTGATCTGATAATGGGAAATACTGTGCAGCAACAATTATTGAACAACAATAATACACAATTTCAACGTAGCAATTATTGAATCAATAAAATAAAATATTGAACAGTAATTACTGTAACAATTATTGAGTAGTGCCTTCTTACGTAAGAATCAATAATTTCAAAAATATTATGCAATACCGTGTGCTACTGTGCAATAACGCGTATTACTGTATTTTAATCACCGGGTATTCCAACAGTGTTAACGGTAACAACTACGCCGTTATTTGTAAAAACTTAAATTTGTCGTTTTCTTCACCCGACAGTTATTCTGTTATGGGGCCCACAAATAGCTGCGCCGTCGTACGAATATTTCCCGAGAGAAAGAATATTTCACGACCAAACGAATATTCCCCGATAACAATGATTATTTTATAACCATTTGCTTATTTTCAAAAAAATTCACATTCCACCCATAACTTTAAACTTTTATCAATTTAACCATTTACTGAATAGTAATTATAAGAAAAATTGAATACTTTTATTTCATAAAATTCGGGGTCTTACACAAGCTATATGCCAAACTGAAGAAATGCGAGTTCTGGCTTGAGGAAGTAGCATTCCTTGGGCACGTGGTGTCAAAACATGGAGTATCTGTCGACCCGACGAAGATTGAAGCCATACAAAGTTGGGAGCAACCGAAGTCGGTAACCGAAGTACGTAGCTTTCTGGGCTTAGCTGGTTATTATCGGAGATTTGTGGAAGGATTTTCTCGAATCGCTACTCCGTTAACTCAGCTGACTCGGAAAGATACAAAATTCGTATGGAGTGAGGAATGCGAGAAGAGTTTCCAAGAACTCAAGAGGAGACTCATTTCGGCACCTGTTTTGACAATATCATCTGGTTCGGATGGATTTGTTATCTACAGCGATGCTTCAGGCAAAGGGTTAGGATGTGTTCTCATGCAACATGGGAAAGTCATAGCCTATGCCTCACGACAACTCAAAGAATATGAGAGGAATTATCCTACTCATGATTTGGAGTTGGCAGCAGTCGTTTTTGCGTTGAAGATCTGGAGACACTACCTGTATGGGGAGAAAGTGGAGATCTATACAGATCATAAAAGCCTCAAATATTTCTTCACCCAAAAGGAACTCAACATGCGGCAACGACGTTGGCTTGAGCTGTTGAAAGATTACGATCATACCGTCCAATACCATCCTGGAAAAGCAAACGTAGTAGCTGACGCATTGAGTAGAAGATCATATGCGGGTACGAGTGTAATGTTTTTAACACAAAGGCCCATTTTGTATGACTTGCAAAGGATGGAGATAGAGATGAAGGCTCCAAGTACCCACATGATGATATCAAATATACGAGTAGAACCGACTTTAATCGATAAAGTTAAAGCTGCTCAAGCTACGAATATAGAGCTGATGCGTATGAAGAAGAAAGTGCAAGAAGGTGCTATTCCAGAAGCAAGAATCGATGAAGAAGGAATACTTCGAGTCAACTCCAGACTTTGTGTTCCTAACTATTTTGACTTGAAGCATAGAATAATGATGGAGGCACGCAACACACCGTTTGTAATCCATCCTGGGAGTACCAAAATGTATCACGATCTTCGACATACATTTTGGTGGAGCAATATGAAAAGAGAGATCGCGGAGTTTATCTCGAGATGTTTAACTTGTCAACGTGTAAAAGCGGAGCATCAAGTACCAAAGGGTCCATTGCAACCACTTGAGATTCTGAAATGGAAGTGGGAACACATTACTATGGATTTTGTTACGGGTCTTCCCAAGGTTTCTCAAGGCATAGATGCTATTTGGGTTATTGTTGATAGATTAACCAAGTCCGCTCATTTCTTGCCGATACGTGAGACTTATTCCCTTGAACGTCTTGCTAGTATGTACGTGAACGAGATTGTGAGATTGCATGGCATGCCAGTATCCATAGTTTCGGATCGTGACCCAAGATTCACTTCACGATTTTGGGTTAGCTTGCAGAAAGCTATGGGCACGGATTTACGATTCAGTTCAGCATACCATCCTCAAACGGACGGACAATCAGAGAGGACTATTCAAACTCTTGAAGATCTATTAAGACTTTGTGTCTTAGATCTCAAAGGGAGTTGGGATAAGTACCTACCATTGGTGGAATTCTCCTACAACAACAGTTATCAGGCGAGCATAGGTATGGCTCCATTTGAGGCGTTGTATGGAAGAAAATGTCGTTCTCCAGTATGTTGGGACGAGGTGGGTGAAGCAACATTGTTGGGACCAGAATTGGTACGCATTACTACAGAGAAGATCCAAACGATTCGACAACGTATACAAACGGCACAGGATCGACAAAAGAGTTATGCGGATCTTCATCGGAAGGACGTGGAATTTAATATTGGGGATCATGTATTGTTACGTGTTGCACCATGGAAGGGAGTTACAAGATTTGGGAAGAGAGGAAAGCTCAATCCAAGATTTGTTGGTCCATTTGAGATTATTGAGCGAATAGGAAATGTGGCATATAGACTCGCATTACCTCCAAGCATGTCTCGTGTTCATAATGTTTTTCACATATCTATGCTTCGTAAATATGTTAAAGACCCGAACCACATTATTGAGTTAGAACCAGACGAGATAGCTGAAGATTTAACGTACGAGGAGGTACCTGTTAAGATCTTGGATAGGAAAGAGCATGTCCTACGCACGAAGGTTATACCACAAGTTAAGGTTTTGTGGAGAAACCATGCTATTGAAGAAATGACCTGGGAGTTGGAATCAGAAATGAAAGCGAGGTATCCTCACCTTTTTGAAACATCAGGTACGTACGTCAATTTCGAGGACGAAATTTCATAAGGAGGGGAGGTTGTAAGACCCCAACTTATTAATGAATAAAATCAAATTTTCTCTAAATATTATTGTGAATAATAAGGGGTTAATTTGATATAATACTTTGGTTATGGGTGAAATGTGCAAATTTTGCAAAATAAGCAAGTGGTTATAAAATATTTATTTTTGGTCGGTGAATATTCGGTTGGTCGTGGAATATTCTTACTGTCGGGAAATATTCGTATGACGACGCAGCCTTGTGTGGGCCCCATAACGGAAAGCGATTGGATGAAGAAAATGACAAGTATAAGTTGTTTATAAATAACGGCGTAGTTATTACCGTTAATACTGTTGGAATACCCGGTGGTTAAAATACAGTAGCACACGGTATTGCACCAATTGTTGATTCTTACGTAAGAAAGCACTACTCAATAATTGTTACAGTAGTTATTATTCAATATTTTATTTTATTGATTCAATAATTGCTGCGTTGATATTTTATATTATTGTTGTTTCAATAATTGTTGCTGCACAGTATTTTCATTTATCAGATCAATAATTCATATTATTTGAATAATATTATTAGATAACATTATTGGCAATGTCTAGAAAGTTCTGTCTAATGAGAGGTTTGGTCATCTAATTGCGCGCCAGTAAGGAGAAATCCTTATTGGAAAGCCCCCTCTTTCCTGGGAACGACCTGGTTGTCATAAATGTGATTCTGTAATATTATTTGTGAATAATTAATTATTGATTCATATGATAAGGAAATATTTATTTTATGTGGATATAAATGAGGGATATATTTTTGTGGTTAAAAATGAAGGAGTTAATGTTGAGGTTTTTGTCAGTATTTTTGTCGGAATGGAGGTATTAAAAATCAGGGTTTTTGAGATAGTTTGCGGGGGTTATAATTTTTAATCCGACCGTTGGATCGTGGTAATTTTTGGATATGTTATACATATATAAGTTGAGTATATGTCCACAAATTTTGAACCGTTAAAAATGAACGTATGATTTATTACGAATTTTACAAGATGACTGGTTCAGAAATTATTGAATTTTCGGAGTTTATCATTTTGGTAGAAAATTCTAGAATTGGTGGGCCCCACTTGTGGTTGGTGAAGAAATGTGCTGAATTATATTTCAAATGTGGTGGGTGGGAATAGTAGCAGGTAAAGCCATCAGGTTGCAGGTCAAACCTACCAAAATTTTCCTATAAATAGAGGACTAAGTTAGAATTGAAAATCACACCAGAAACAAGTTTTCTCTCTTTCTCTCTCTAGATTATTGAGTGTATTTTGTGAGTATTTAGATACTTTGAGAGTTTCTATTCATCAGAGCAAGTTTCTTTCAGCCTTATACCGGTATTCCGACCAGAAGTACTGATATTTTGAGGTAAGGGATATTATTTTCTTCTTAATGATATTATTTTCTTCAATATCATTATGCTGAAATATTGATATGAGTTTTTATTAAATTTGGAACTTTTTGTGTCGGGGGTTACTATTCACGTATACGGCACTATTCACGAATACGGCACTACTCACCGAAAAATAAAATTTTCCCTTTTTGTCCAAGATGTCTATTATGGTTACTATCTTTGATTGTATCCATGTTTTGATCTTTATTTTTGAATTCTGCTTCACAATTGATTATTATGAAGTATTATTGATCTTGGATAAACTGTTATACGAATCCCTACTATTTGTCCTTCTGTCTCATTGGATTCGTTCTCTTTAAGATATTTTTCATCATCCTCAGTCCTAAAAGATGATATTACTGAATATCTTTGGCCTGTAGTGCAAAGATGTATAATTACTTGATGAATATCTTTGGCCTGTAGTGCAAAGATGAACAGGTGTTGAGATGAACATGACCGACTGATGATACAAATGAATATCTTTGGCCTGTAGTGCAAAGATGAATATTTGGTTAAAGATGATTATTAATTGATGTTACAGGGATAAAATATTGATGATGGACTTTTAAATCTTAGAAGATAGTAGAATTCTTTCTCTACTTGACTCTTCTAATGGTTTGCTGTTTCCGCTGCAGTTGTTGATCTAAAACTTGTTGTCGATTATATTTTATCAGATTTTTCCCTGTTGAAGACTAACGATAATTTGTTGTATATTATCTTAGTCATAATATTCTTTACTGGGCTAGTTGAGCTCACCCTTTTCCTTTTTGTTCCATTTTTCTTCTCAGGAGGTGAGAACATAGCAGGATCTAGTCGGGGTATGGAGTGATGGTTCTAGAAAGATGTATTAGCAGTCCTCACTATTTCTGTAAAATAGTGTTTGAATAATTGTAATGAGGATTTATTTGGGTGTGGATATTGTCTAGAAGACAATATTTGTATTTAAACTCACAGTATGTGTTGTCGTATTTTGCACGACAATTGTATTATTGAAGTTGTAGTTTGCTTTCTGTACCATGTATTTGGCGACTCAGAATGGGTGTTGTATACCTATTCTGGGGGCGTCACAGGGATCTACTGTAACGCCCCCAAAATAGGTCCATTCCATCCAACCCATTTTGAGTCGTCAAATACATGGTACAGAAAATAACTACAACTTTATTACAACAATTGTCGTGCAAAATACAACAACACATATGCTGTGAATTTGGATACAAATATATATCAAATGTGACTCATGTCCCAATCGTGGACAGCACCTCACAATGACACCTTACATAAAGGTATAGTCAAAAACTGTTTTAGAAATTAGAATATTTGGGAAATGCTCAAGAAAACCCTCGTATGTGGGAGGTCATGCTTCTAGGTTATGATAGATATCATATGGCCACAGAATTATCCTTAGTTGACCCAATAGACCCCAAAGAAAAATAAGAAGATTACTATCATATTCTTCCCAATGGTGAGTCTTCTCTTGACTTATCATTATCTCCACTGTCTCTAATTGAGAATTATACTTCAAACAAACACCAAGATTATATAGGTAGTGCTCATAGATATACTCGATAAGTGGATGTGCACAACCATGTCTTATGATGACACGAGGTTGTATGTCATTATACATCATGTAAGATAGTGACAAAACACCCTTCCAAGTTAAATTCACCTCACCCTCAATATCTATAGACCACCGTTCTATTCCCTTGTTATCCCTCGCTCGACCCAGCTACACTTTTATTACCTGAAAGGAATTGTGAAGCAAAAGGGTGAGCACAACTAGCTCAGTAAAGAATATCATGACTAAAGATAAATTATCAATAGTCTTCAACAGTAATAAATCAGAGATTTAGAACATATGGTAGATGATAACACTTTTCAACCATAGTTGCAGCGGAACGAGCAATCCATTAGAAGAGTCACATAGACCATAAAGTCTATTATCTTCTCCATGTTAAAAGTCCACCAACAATGTTTTATCCCTGTAACATCAATCAACAGTTCATTTCCACAATCATATAAATAACTCATAATCATAATTGTAGTTCTAAATTTCTCTTCGCATTCAGGACGAAGATAATTTTCATCACCTGTCTTTACCTGAAACATCAAAGATCATGATTATACCAAATCACAGTTCCTGTTCATAATCATACTAATAAATTCATCTTTGCACTACAGGCCAAAGATATTCATCAACAGTTCATCTTTGCACTACAGGCCAAAAGATATTCAACAACAGGTCATCTTTGCACTACAGGCCAAAGACATTCATATATCAAAGAAATACATAATCATTTCAGAATTTATATAAACAATAATTATAACCATGTTGATAAATTCACATTTTCACTTAAGCTAAAAATATTCAATATAAATTCAATGGTCATGATCATACCAGTCACAATTCAACTTTTCACTACTGGCCAAAGAGAACCCTAGTCATGATCATACCAATAATCTACCCATCTTTACACTCTAGTGAAAGAGAATTTCAACATCAGGGTTATAAAATGTTATATATAAAAACAATATAATCAATATATAATTTTAATCTCCAGAGTAATATTCATAAATCAACTATAATTTGGTTAGAAAAAGAAACCAATTTTGTCATGAATAGTACCCGTGAATAGTAACTCGTGAATAGTAACTCATGAATAGTAACTTATGAATAGTAACCCCGACATGAAAAGTTCTAAATTTGATAAAAATTTCTAACCAATATTTCGGCATAATGATATTGAAGAAATAATATCATTTTCGAATAAAATAACATCCCTTACTATCCCTTACAATCCCCTACCTCAAAAGAGCAGTACTCCTGACTGGAATAACGCTGAACGAACTTGCACCGTATAGCAACACTCAAGATATCAAAATACTCACAAGAATACACTCGATAATATAGAGAGAGAAATAGAGAGAAAACTTCAGTTTCTGGTGTGATTTTCAATTCTAACCTAAGCACCCTATTTATAGGAAAATGCTTAGAACACCAAAGCAGAAAATTTAATAAAATAATAATATATTTATATAATTGTCAAGCCCACCTCTTGAATCTGAATTTCAGCAATTCACACATGCTAACCTTCTAGAAAAAGTAAGAAAAAACGTTTTTCTCAAAATAATTAACTTAAACTCCCAAAAATCAATTATTTCGGAACTTCGGAACTTCAATAATTCATAATAAATAGTCCTTTGATCAGAAAATTTGAATCTCGCGAGTTTTTATAGGAAATTCAATTCTCTACAACTTTGCAGAAGAAAGTTTTTCCAAATTCCAAACAGAAATTGACCGAAATCCATAAACGGATAATTTTACAGTCAATAATAAATTTTCGGTCAAGAATTGTGTCCACCAACACACAAAATATGTGTTAATCATTTAATGCCACAAAAATACTTTTCCTCCTCATTTATTCATATATCCCACATTCATTGTAAAAATATCACCGTTAATATATTATTAAAATAATATATTTAAATGAATTATTTTATCAGAAAAAGATAAAATATTAATTTTCAACAATTGTCACATTTAAAAATTTTCTCCATCTATATCCACATAAAATCAATATTTTTCTCATCATATAAATCAATAATTAATTATTCACAAATAATATTACAGAATCATATTACTGACAACTAGGTCGTTCCCAGGAAAGATGGGGCTTTCCAATAAGGATCTCTTCCTTACTGGCGCGCAATTAGATGACCAAACATCTCATTAGACAAAATTTTCTAGACATTGCCAATAATGTTATCTAATAATATTATTCAGATAATATGAATTATTGCTCCGATAATAGAAAATACTGTGTAGTGACAATTATTAAAACAACAGTAATATAAAATATCAACGCAGCAATTATTGAATCAATAAAATAAAATACTGAACAGTAATTACTGTAACAATTATTGAGTAATGCCTTCTTACGTAAAAATCAATAATTAGTGCAATACCGTGTGCTACTGTGCAACAACGCGTATTACTGTGTTTTAACCACCGGGTATTCCAACAGTGTTAACGGTAACAACTACGCCGTTATTTGTAAAAACTCAAATTTATCGTTTTTTTCATCCGACAGTTATTCGTTATGGGGCCCACAAAAGACTGCGCCGTCGTACGAATATTCTCCGACAGTAAGAATATTCCACGACCAAGCGAATATTCCCCGACAACAATGAATATTTTATAACCACTTGTGTATTTCGAAAAAAAATTATATATCACCCTTAACTTTAACATTTATCAATTTAACCATTTACTAAATAATAATTATAAGAAAATTTGAATACTTTTATTTCATAAAATTCGGAGTCTTACATCTACAGTATGTATATATGAGTATTATGTGGTCATTTTTTATGTGATAATAGTATTGTTATTGGCAAAACTATGTTTTTCACCACTAAACTTGGCACGTTTTACTTAATACATCATTGAACTTTTAATTTTTTGAATTACATCACTGAACTAATTATTATTTTACAATTAAGTCATTCTGCTAAAAAATATTGACAGACGTTAAATAATTGCTGACATGGCGCTGAATTGGCAAACAAATAAAAAAAAATGCTGACATGGCAAAAAAAAACATAATACTCATTTTAAAGTTTTAAAAATAACAAAAACATAATAAAATAAAACAGTTTTTTTTAAAAATATAATTTTTAATAAAAAACTGATTTTTTTAATAAATATAATTTTTTTGGAAAAAAAATATTTTTTTTAAAAGACGGAACTTTTTTAAAAAAATATAATTCTTTTAAAAAAACAGAACTTTAAAAAAAAACAGATTTTTAAAAAACATAATTTTTTTTAAAAAATAGATTTTTTTAAAAAAACATAAAATTTTTTAAAAACAACGTATTTTTTTAAAAAAAACATAATTTTTTTAAAACAACGGAACTTTTTAAAAAAAACAAATTTTTTTTAATAAAACAGATTTTTTTACAAAAAACAGAATTTTTTTCAAAACGCAATTTTTTAAAAATACGTAAATTTACTAAAAAACGTCATTTTTTTCAAAAAACAGATTTTTTTTAAAAACATAATTTTTTCATAAATTAAAAAAATCTGTTTTTTTTAAAAATTACGTTTAAAATCCGTTTTTTAAAAAAAATCTGTTTTTTAAATTTTTTTTTTAAAAATTATGTTTTTTAAAAAAATTGTGTTTTTTAAAAAAAACTATGCTTTTTAAAAATCTGTTTTTTTAAAAAAAATCTGATTTTTTAAAAAAATTATGAATTGTGCTTTCTTAAAGGAATGATATTAAATTTTAAAATGAATTGTGCATCAAATTCATATAACAAAATAAAACAAATTTAATATCAACTTGATCAAACAGCTTTTTTTTTAAAACATAATTTTTTTAAAAACATATTTTTTTTAAAACATAATTTTTTTAAAAAAACAGAACTTTTTTAAAAAAACATAATTTTTTTTAAAAAAACAGATTTGTTTTTAAAAAACAGATTTTTTTAATACATAATATTTTAAAAAAACGGATTTTAAAATTTTATGTTAAAATTATGCTTTTTAAAAAATTTATGTTTTTTAAAAAAATCTGTTTTTTGAAAAAATGACGTTTTTTAATAAATTTACGTATTTTAAAAAAAATACGTTTTGAAAAAAAAAACTGTTTTTTGAAAAAAAATTTGTTTTTTTTTTAAAAAGTTTTTTTAAAAAAGTTCCGTTTTTTTAAAAAAATTATGTTTTTTTATAAAAAAGTGGGTTGTTTAAAAAAATTACGTTTTTAAAAATTTTTATGTTTTTTTTAAAAAATCTATTTTTTTAAAAAAATTATGTTTTTTAAAAATCTGTTTTTTTTTAAAAAAAATCTGTATTTTGAAAAGAATTATGTTTTTTTTTAAAAAGTTACGTTTTTTTTAAAAAAATCTGTATTTTGAAAAGAATTATGTTTTTTTTGCCACGTCAGCATTTTTTTTTATTTTTTTGTCAAGTCAGCGCCATGTCAGCAATTATTTAACGTCTGTCAATATTTTTTAACGGAATGACTTAATTGTAAAATAATAATTAGTTCAGTGATATAATTCAAAAAATTAAAAGTTCAATGATGTATTAAGTAAAACGTGCCAAATTTAGTGGTAAAAACATAGTTTTGCCCATTGTTATTTATCTACCGTAGAACTTTGGAGAGGTGAAAAGCGTGGAATTAACTGGAATTTTGAATCAACAGTACAAAATAATTTCAAATCATGTTCAAATGTAGTTTTCTTCCGGTGTAATGTAAGCAATTATTTTTTATTTTGGAATGTCAAGAATTAAGTGATCATATAACACGTGTTATGTAAGTTAATATTCCCTTTGTTTCACAAAAATAATCTAATTTTTAATATTAATGATATACGGTTTTAAGTTTATTACGATATTGGTGGTTTTTTATTGTATTTTTTTAGATATATTATTTGATGGAGACAACTTATTGTTGGGTGAAATGATGGAAATAGTTTCATTCTAAAATTATATTATTTTAACGTTAATAGTGTTTTGTTTATATTTAAATAGAATTACACTTATAAATGTTAATAATAATAATAATAAATTCAAGTTAAGTAAGACGGTTTTTATAAATAAATATTTTATTTTCAAACTGTTAATATTTTAGATAATTCAGAGGATGATTCTAAATAGTTTACGCCATTCATTTGTAAATTATAAACAAAATTATAATTATACTTGTGTAATAGAAATTTAAGATGGAGAGAGAGAAAAAAAGAGAGTAGGAACTAAAAAAAAAACAGCGAAGTAATCTGATTTATTTTTCCCAAATACACTACTCTTTGAGGAGCTAATAATAGAAACTGTATTGTAAAAAATTAATCTTTGGCACAGACTTCATAATATGCTAAAATGCATTTATAATAAAAAAATCAAATTTAATATATAGAACAATATTAATTATTACTCCATAAAATCTTTTGTTAATTTAGAAAATATGGAACCTGCATTCTGAGAAACAAACAGTTTCATTGACTCATGACTGCTGATTTCTCGTGAAAAAGCTTAATGGGGGTATGTGACTAGTATAGTATTTTCAACAGAACTCCTTTTCAGAAACTAAAGCATCTCCTCTCTCCTCTCTCCTCTCTCCTCTCTCTCTGGGACAAAGGAAAACATCTGGTCCGTGACTGATACCATTAACCTAGCTACACATTCTACTCCTACTATTTTTTTTCACGATTTCATCTACCCAAGTAATTGTTCCTCCTCGTTAACCATGTTTTACTTCAGTGAACCCACTCTCTCTTTTGTATAAAGGAATCATCTTTTTATACCCCTCTCTTTAGACTACTACTTTTATTTGGTTCTGCTAATTGTTCCTCTGAGTTTTGACCATAAAGTCATAAACCCTTAACAATTGACAATTTTCTTCCTGAAATCAAGGGTTGGGTTGTCTTCTAATTGCTTCATTTTCAAGAATTCTGACACGGGTTGCCTTTATTTTCCTGTTGATGCTAAAAGCACAATAAATCAGAAGTGGGCTTTCATTACAAGCTGCCAGCCTTGAGGGAAGAACTCAAAAAATTTCATCTTTCATTTTCTTGGTTTAATAATGGATTCTTGATTCCTATTCTGGAGAGAAATATAGAGTTCTACCAAGACAAAAACCCAAATGGCAATTTTGTGCTTGTTCATAGTTTTGCTATCAATGTGTCAAATTGTGATTTCTCAAGATGATCGGACCACATTGCTTGCGATTAGCAAAGAGCTTAGTCTATCTGGGTGGGAACTCAACAACTCAAATTACTGCTCTTGGCCCGGCATTGGCTGCGGATTGAACAATTCTTTGGTGGAAAAGCTTGATCTTTCTCATCTGGGACTGCAAGGTAATGTCTCTCTAATTTCTGAGCTGAAAGCATTAAAGTGGCTTGACCTTTCAAATAATAACTTTCATGGGTCAGTTCCACCAGAATTTGGAAATTTATCTAAGCTTGAGTTTCTTGATTTATCTTTTAACAAGTTTGGAAGTTCAATTCCTTCAGAGTGGGGTAGGCTCAGAAATCTTAGGTCATTGAACCTGTCCAATAATTTGCTCACAGGAGCAATACCTGATGAGCTTGGGGGGCTAGAGCAATTGCATGATTTGCAAATTTTTGGTAATAGATTTACTGGGTTTATCCCAATTTGGGTTGGGAATTTGACCAATCTTAGAGTTTTTACTGCCTATGAGAATTATTTAGGTGGTCAAATTCCGGATAATTTAGGCTTGTTATCAGAACTTAGGTTGTTGAATCTTCACTCAAACCAGCTTGAAGGGTCTATACCTAAGAGCATTTTTGCTATGGGGAAGCTTGAAATTTTGGTTCTGACCCAGAACAAATTGACTGGTGATCTTCCTGAATTGATAGGGAAGTGCAAAGGCCTTTCTAGTATTAGAATTGGGAACAACCAGTTAATTGGAAGCATTCCCAGGGCAGTCGGAAACATTAGTGGCCTGACTTACTTCGAGGCAGATAACAACAATCTGTCTGGGGAGATTGTCTCGGAGTTTGCTCAATGCTCTAATCTTACTCTCCTGAACTTAGCCTCAAATGGGTTTACAGGAACAATTCCTCCAGAGCTTGGTCAGCTTACCAATCTGCAGGAGTTGATTGTTTCCGGTAATAGTCTGTTTGGAGAGATTCCAACATCAATTCTTAGGTCGAAGAATCTTAACAAACTTGATTTGAGCAACAACAGATTCAATGGCACCATACCGGAAGATATCTGCAACTCATCGAGGTTGCAGTACTTGCTGTTGGGTCAGAATTCGATACGAGGGGAGATACCTCATAAGATTGGGAACTGTGTAAAGTTGCTTGAGTTGCAAATTGGTGGTAATTATCTCACTGGAAGTATCCCACCTGAGATTGGTCATATCAAGAACTTGCTGATAGCACTGAATTTGAGCTTTAATCATCTCCATGGACAATTGCCTCCTGATCTGGGGAAACTTGACAAGCTGGTTTCTTTGGATGTCTCTAATAACCAACTTTCTGGGAGTATTCCATATGCGCTTAGGGGCATGCAAAGTTTGATAGAGGTTAATTTCTCGAATAATCAGTTCAGCGGCCCAATACCTACCTTTGTGCCATTTCAAAAGAGCCCAAATTCAAGCTTTTCAGGGAATAAAGCGCTCTGTGGGGAGCCATTAAATTCTTCATGTGGAAATTCAAATGGTTCTGACCACCAGAGTTACCATCATAGAGTTTCTTACAGGATCATATTAGCAGTTATTGGATCTGGTTTGGCAGTTTGTTTATCTGTCACGGCTGTTGTTCTGCTGTTTATGATGAGGGAGAGACAAGAAAAGGCTGCCAAAGATGCAGGAATTGCCGATGATATAACCAAGAATCAGCCACTGATATTAGCAGGACAAGTCTTTGTTGAAAATCTTGAACAAGCTATAGATTTTGATGCTGTTGTGAAAGCATCCATGAAAGATTTAAATAAGCTCAGCAGTGGGACTTTCAGCACCATTTATAAGGCAGACATGCCTTCTGGGATGACTTTATCAGTGAAAAGACTAAAATCTGTGGATAAGACAATAACTCAATACCAGAACAAAATGATTAGAGAGCTTGAAAGGCTGAGTAGACTCTGTCATGATAATTTAATGAGACCCTTAGGGTATGTAATGTATGAGGATGTTGCTCTTCTATTACACGAGTACTTGCCTAATGGCACATTGGCACAGTTTCTTCATGATTCTTCAAAGCAGCCCGAGTATAAACCTGATTGGCCAACTCGGCTCCGAATAGCCACTGGGGTGGCTGAAGGGTTGGCATTCCTTCATCACGTGGCAATTATCCACCTCGATATCTCTTCTGGTAATGTACTTTTGGATTCAAATTTCAAGCCATTGGTTGGTGAGGTTGAAATATCAAAGCTCTTAGATCCATCAAGAGGCACTGCAAGTATAAGTGCTGTTGCAGGTTCATTTGGCTATATTCCCCCAGGTACTATATGGTTTATATATCTGATTTAAAATGCTTCACTACTATATTTTACTTCCAAGATGCTACATCTCCACTATCTTATTTGGTCTCTTATTGTTAATTCTTTAACAGAGTATGCATATACAATGCAAGTTACAGCTCCGGGAAATGTCTATAGCTATGGGGTTATTTTACTTGAGATCCTTACAACTCGACTTCCAGTTGACGAGGAGTTTGGTGAAGGGATAGATTTGGTGAAGTGGGTACAAAACGCACCAACAAGAGGGGAAACCCCGGAGCAGATACTTGATGCAAGACTTAGCACCGTGTCCTTTGCTTGGAGAAAAGAAATGCTTGGAGCCCTGAAGATCGCACTACTCTGCACTGACAACACACCAGCCAAGCGGCCCAAAATGAAAAAGGTGGTCGAAATGCTTCAAGAGATCACAGAAAACTAATGGAAAGGTTATTTCATTTGAATTTTCTCCAAAATAAACCACAAGTCGAGAATCCAGTAGTTGGGATATGGAGAGTCCACTCGAGACACAGTTATATAGAATTTCCACTATTCCAGTTATACTTTGTCATCCATACAATGTCTCCGGATTATGGAAATTGGGGTGGTTGTTCTCTGTTGATCTACTCCTTGTATCAAAATTTGAAGTGCAAAATGGTGTCCTGTAATATATGTTCAAGTCGAAAGAAAAGAAGAATCAGATGATGAGGGGTTGTCCGTGCAAGGTTTACTCTGTTACTGATATCTTTTAGGAGTTCAATTATATGATTGAGGTCTTTGGTTCATTATATTTATGTAGAGAAAATGCGCTTCAATGCCAATTATTTTCCTCTTTGAAGTTGTATCTCTATGAAGATCACAGCAATGTCTAGTTGTCACCTTTTCTATAATTTTGTTTCAGCTTGAATAAATGCATTCTTTCGCTCCTCACTGGAGTAAGTTTTGCATTCTCCGTCCAGTACCTCTAACTTATGTGGTGAATGTTCATGACTGGATTAGATTTAGATTGGTTCTGGAGACTATTGGGGAAGAAGAATATGTGATCTTGGACTTATTGGTACTGGAAAAGTTCTATATGGTTAGCTATAAAAGTGGATGGTTCTATTATATACTTCTAAGTTATCTTTTATCGAGGTTGAACAGTTAAAACATCAGTCAATTGAACCAAAATTGTGAGCTTGTGTGTGTGGAAGCTTGTCTGCAAGAAAAACTATCAGTTGGGAGCAGGATGGAAACATGGAACGAATATCAAGATAAAAGTTTCAGGTGCAGATCCCTATGCTGTTAACAATTACTTGGTTTATGCTATTTTTTTAACTTTTGTGTCATTTTTTTCTTTTTGTCAAGAATGATCATCTGATGCAAGGCATGATTCGACTGGAATGGATGTCATAATCAAATTATGGCTTTACTAGATCCCTTGGGGAGACTGAGGAAGAAAATGTTATTCGAAGGGAATAAAGTAGAATCTTAAGGCCTCGGGCTCGGTAGTTTAGTTGTGTTGATGGCATGATAATAAAATTACGATTTAATAATATTTTGGCATTTTACAAAGGTAAATGGATTAGTTTATATATATATATATATATATATATATATGACAAATAGGACTCTTTTTATGAAATTGAGGTAGCGACAAGAAAAGCATAATGATTTTTTCTAGCCTTTTCATTTCGCTATCTCAGAATTGAAATGAATTGAGGGGAATGGTGAGAAGTTTATTCTCCTCCTCTGGCTGGGTAGGATTTGAGATCCTTCTATTTGCTTTTCTTCTTCTTCTTAAAATTTTAAACGAGCCAACAAAGTTATCTACTGAGTACTGAATAAGCTCCAAGAACATAAATCGTAGAAAATCAGAAGGTAAGACACTTTCGTATAGTTCTAGCAATATTTAACATTTTAAATGACATTTATTAACACTCTATACCCCAACAATTCAATATCAAGCATCAAGCTTCAGTTTCTTCTCTATTGACCCTGGTAAAAATTAAAATTAATTTTTACTGCATGTAATTTAGTTAAACATTTATCATGGATTAATCATCTAACTACGGCTGTGTACTGTGTACTGTGTACTGTGGTGTTTACACGTCAACAACTGCAATGTAGCCACCTTAGAATTGCCATTCTCATCAACCGTCCAGTTAAGACGCAACCACAAGAAAATTGAAAAACACCCAATTGAAATCACGTCTAGCTACTTATCACATCATCATATCAACCTGATTTGCTGCTGAATTGAACAAAATCTTTACTTGGATTCAGATTTCAGCCAAAATTTAAAAAATGCAAGTAAATAATCACATTATAAAATTATAATTAGTCGTGCACAGATTTATGCCCCCATATCTAAAAATTAATAACTATTGTCAGTATATCAACGAGGCAAAGGAATTATTAGAGTATCAAGAATTATAGCCAAGCTAATGAGTATGTGAAACTATTTAAAGAAGGCTATCAACTAATGAAGCAAGAATACACCTTGTGAACAAATTTATTACTAGGATTCAGATTGCAGTATAGCAATTGCAACACTATTTAAAAGACATAAGCAGAAACAAACACAACAGCAATCCCCAACCAGTCTATGGAGGTACACTTTGAACATTATCTCCATGCAAATCATTGTTTAATATTTAACTAGGGGGGGGGGGGGAGAAGTGCTATTGGAGAGTTGCAAACTCTGGAAACCTATTAAAAATTGGATGCAAGTAGGCACCGCTTCAATCGACATTGGATTTCACAATAAAATTCTGGCGGCTGATGGGGTTCATTACAACTGGAGGTCCAGCAGTACGAGGCCATGCCTGGAACTTTTTGTCAGTCTCTGCTGCCCATTCTTTGTTTGTAATAGTACTAGGAGTAGTACCTGATTTTAAAAGGTATTTAGAATGGTGAAGTCAGCCAAGGTCCACAACATTAAGGAAACAAGAAATAAGGCAGGACCTCAAAAAACAGAAAAAGAAAAAAAAGAAAGAACTTGCCTCCAAATATTTTCCGGTCAGCAATATAATAGTCACATGCAAATGCAATTACAAATGAAGCTGCAACACTACCAATGAGCTTGGCTGCCGACATGTTCAAACTGCAACAATGAGGTAAATAACCCAATGTCAGGTATGAATTATATCCATATATAGGTGAGGCATACCATTTGCAAAGAAAATGATATACAGGTGAGGCATACAATTTGCAATGATTTAGTAATCAAATCTACAAAACGGAGGTTGGGAGTAACACATACAAGATAATAAAACGCTTAAAAAGAAATAAAGGGTGTTATTTCATCTAGCAGAACTAGCTGCAATTCCCCAATTTAATGGAAGACCAAATAGACGTGACTAATTTACAATATCAAATTGGTATCGTAAATCAACAAAACAAGAACAGAAGCCAAACAGTTAGTAGCCACTAGCCAGCATCTTGCTTACGAAGCCTCGAGTCTTGAGACAAGATAATAAGAGGACATAAGCCCTCCCTTCCATCCATGGGTGGATCTACCCTTGGGGCAGTGGGGTCAATTGGTCCCACTGAATTTTTGGGAGTCGATTTTTAATTTGTTTTTAATTTTATAAAGTGTTTAGGAAAAATAAAAAATTCAAACTAAAAGACTATTAAATGTCTCAAATTTCTAATAACACCAACACTCCACTTTTTTTTATATTTTTTAATATTGTTTAGTAATTTACATTGAACATGATACTTTTGCAGCTATTGAAATAAGACTATCATTGCAATAGTTTCAAGCAAGTCTCGAAAAATATTATTATAAATAATATTTTAATAATATTATTTAGTTTTGTAATTTATTTTAGAGGACACGTTGCGCGAGGTGCCTCTTATAATAAGAATGTTTTAAAAAATTATAAAATATCATTTTATACATAACATGGGAGGAAGTGTATTCAATTACATAAAACGATATCAGTTTTATATGATAGCTCACACAATTATTTGCAATGTCCCTCGCAATCTTTTTGCCTTTATTTTATTCTATTTTATTTCTTTGTAAATTTTTGTTTTAAAAAAATTGACCCCACTACACTACACTAAGGGGCTGGATCCGCCCCTGCTTCCATTTGCTTTCTCTCATCCCTCAAAATATACATATCCAAAAAGGATAAAGCAAATAAAGTAGGATTGACAATAGTTGTTGTAATAATAACAATACCAAATGATAGTGAAAACAAAGAGGGAAAAGAAAATTTAATTTACATTAATCAATAGACGGTATTGTGTTTCTCTCACAAGAGGTCCGAGTTGGATCTCATCACCTCAACTGCATTATAATTTTTTAAATAAATAGTCAGGCACTTGCTAGTGTATATTGGTTCAACTGGGCAGTTCAGCCAGGTTTTAGAGGTTTGGTTACCAGTTTATCCGGTAGGCTAGTCAATTGGCATTTCCCATCTAATTGGAGAACTAGCATAGCTTAGGATCCGGTTTGCGGTCAAACTGGTGAGTCCAGTTCTGATAATTATGGTTATTACATCTTGCTGAAGAAGTTAATCACTACAAGCCCCTAGGTGGATGAGTAATTTTATAGGTAGATGTAAAGCATAGCAGGAAAAAAGAAGAAGGTAGAACATAGTTCATCCATATCCCTCTGCCCATGTCTGAAGTGTATCAAACTAATCCTATGTAATAAAAATGGTTCTACGCCACAACAGTTACCCAAAAGTGAGTCGAAAGAGAAAGCATCACTACATGAAAAGCTAACAACCATCTCCAAGAAGCCAACTGGTGTAGAGTCAATTGATATATATTCAATTTTACTTTAACATCATCGGTTGAGTAATCTAAACATCCTACATGCTTTATCATGAACACTTCACCTTAGTTTTTCACTCTACACACAAGCAACTATTTTTCAAACTCCGAATAATAAAGCCAAATTAGAGGCCAGTCCCTTTTTCCCTTAAATTACATATCGTGGTTATGATTTATCAGTCATATAATTATCCAGCTCAAAATGGTTTCAAATCATACCATATCGTGGTATATGTTCTTTATTAAAATCTATTTGCTAAAAGATACATCATCCAGTTTGCAAAATTTATAAATATTCTATATATATTTTTGTTCCATGGTTTCCCTTAAAAACAAATTCAGTTTAATAGCGGTGGCAAAATAATGAAATTAGAATGACAAATTTGACGACATTAGATCAAGTTATACAACAATCATCAAAAATAGGACTTTGAGGGGATTTTTTTTTGGCAAATAGGACCCTGAAAAGCACGAGGAAAAGTTTTCTAAATTAGATTTAGATTCATAGACATAGGGATAACAAAATAATTTTTAAAAAATGAGAGCACGAGGAAAAGTTTTCTAAATTTCTGCACATCATAAATAAACCCACTCATGTATATGTGCGTTTTCATGGGGACACGAACGAACAAAATTGACACGAAATGAAGAAATCTCGCATGAAAAAATATCTAAAAATTAAAAGTCCAAGAAACATCAGCTCCAAATGGGAACTATTATTCAACAACAAAAAATCGAAGAGATTTCCTGAAAAGAACAGTAAATTTAACTCAATCAAGCAAGAGAAATGAAAGATCAGGATCTACATAAGAAAAACGGCGAAATCACATAGAAATAAACCCTAAAATCGTCCTTCAAGTATAGGAAACCTTTAGATAGAGAGAAAGAGCTTACACCTGTGATTTGGAGAGCGAGCGAACGAGAATCTTTAGAGCTGGAAAATTGATCTGTGCCACTGGCCTGGACCTTTCTATCCTTCTCCCACGGATGCTAAATTACGCCTCTCTCTCAACATTTAAAGAAAAGGTCAAAAGCTCAAAGCCCTCGGATTCAGATGGGCCTTATGGACTTTATCAGTAATAATATTTGGGCTTGTACCCATATTTTTAGCAGGGTCAGATTTTCTTATATATATTTTTAAAGAAAATATTTTTTCTATTTGCACTATATCTTAACCACTCATTTCAAAATTAGAGATAATTTGACTTTAAACTTAAATTTCAGATCGTTGTAAATTTATTTAATTTTAATTGATACAATTATTATAATTGCATAGTATATAACAAAAAATATTAATTATAAAATTTATTTAATTCTAAACTTTTATTAATCATACCGATTTTAAATTAATATGTCGTTGCTTGATCTCAAAAGTCAAATTGAATTTCTAATTTTGAGATGAGATAAAAAAAATTACGGTAAAAAAATTATATAAAATTCCTTTGATTGATATGAATTAACAATTATATATATATATATATATATATATATATATATATATATATGGAAGATGAGCGGAAAGAGAAACAATCTAGCAAACTCTTTCCCCTTGATTTCATGGACAAGCCTAATATTATATGGAAGATGCCCGAATTGAGATAAACAGCCTAATAAAGTCTCTCTCTAATAGTCACCATCAAAGTGTGGGTGTAGGTGTGGGTGTGGGTGTGTGGGGGGGGGGGGGGGGGGGGGGAGGGGGGGGGAGGGGGGAGGGGAGCCTTTTCGTACATTAACTATATAATGATGCTTCCTCATTTGTTAAGAAAAATGAAAATAATTTATTTTTTTATGATTCACTATGTTACCATCATTACTAAACTAAATACTCGATACATTAAGGGGTAAACATAAAATAAGAATATATTTAAGTTTGTACAATTTTGGGTATGTCCTTGTGTAGAACAAAATGAGTAATGTTTATACATCATCAGTTCTACAGCAGGAGGCAATACTCTCATACAATGCCAAAACTTCATATCAACAGGTAGAAAATTCAACATATGCCTTCTGCATGGCCATGATCTATAAAATGAATAGAATCAACAAAAGAAAACTGATGAATTTGATTTGAAGATGCAACTTAATCTATCAATCCTAATAGTAACACCCAACCTTTTGGCCAAATATATCATATCTGCAGATAGCCAGATAATGAAAGCTTGAGGCATGCAAAGCTATTGAGCGCAGAAGGGTGTATTTAGTTTGAGAAGACCATGGGATTCTGTGAGTTTGCATGCATATATACTTATTCCATATCAACATCCCGCAGCTTTTAAAAAGTTATCATATGGACTTGAAGTTGGTAGCCTGAAGGACTGAGGATCATTATGGTCGGCTGCACAGAGAATAGGAATACTACGCGAATATGATTCGTGAGAATTGGTAGATACATTTTGATCAACAAACGGATGACCAACCTGCGTTTTAGGGAATCAAGGGCACATAATCAGTTACACAAAATGGGAATTAATATTAGCATTCAGAAGATTTAACATATGAGCTGACAAATTAGGAAAATGTAGTAAACTTTATAAGTAACCTTAACATAAAAACTATATAAGCAATGTAAGGGTTCAAAAATAAATTTCTTTGGCAGCTATTGACATGACAGAACAAAAGTTTCAATTATAAAAAATCTTGAATTTACATGATTGGACAGCTTCATTTGATAATTATTATTTTTCACATAATTAAGGTGCAGAATCAAAAAATAGCATGAGTTTTGCAAAGGCTATATACAGAGCACACCGATCCATTTTCACGCATGCTCACGTACTAGGAAATATCAAGGCTAAGCCTCATGCACCTTATATTTTTTGATATGACATGAATACCACTAAATCAGAATCCACAGAAGCATGCACATAAGTTTCGGATTATAGGTAGGCAATTGTTGCACATCATTATAAATACCAAGTTGTATATGGATATGCAGCTGAAATCATAATGAAGAGGTATACGAAATGTATGTTTAAATAGATGTAAGGGCACGTGCTAGTGAAAGGTATACTAAATAGAGAAGGCGATACCACTTGAAAGCCCACGTCACTTTGGACATAAGAAGCCATCTGCTCGTCCTCTTCACCGCAATTTTGTGAAATTGTGCTTGACACACTTTCCCCTCTCCGTTGAGTGCTCATCAAATGGGAGATTTTCTCCTGCTTTCCCATTAGAAGTCTCTCACAGTGATGGGCCATTTCTCCGAAAGACACATCAGATGCAGTGCTCACAGATAATCTCCCAACTTGGTGTGCTGCCTCTAAAACCTATCAGATTCGGCACAAGAAGTTTTAGTTCAAGCAAGCACTTATACAATACAGTTGATCAATTACCAACTCAATGAGCTTAGATACATAAGATTGTGAAAAAGATCATTGCATGGGTCAAGTGCTACTTAACTTGATGCCGGAGAAACTCGTGTAATAGAAAGTTTCAAGTTCATAAAAGAGAGAAATCAGCATGATAAGAATTTATAATAACG
Organism: Panax notoginseng; assembly: GCA_016801055.1. NCBI lineage: Eukaryota > Viridiplantae > Streptophyta > Magnoliopsida > Apiales > Araliaceae > Panax > Panax notoginseng. Next base: position 155,748,015 of record CM029021.1, on the reverse strand, counting down.
AAACAAGCAAATGTCACATGCGAAAAAATAAAGAAGAAAATGAATCTTATGTGACAGTACATATGATCCAAGGATGGATGCACAGAGCAACCTAAACTAATTATCAGTCAAGAAGCTAGGAATTATATGCCACAGGAAAATCCGGGTTTTGGTTCAGACTACAGCCATATGAAAAGGCAATTTTTCTAAGCTTTTTCAGCTCGTCTTCATGATGAGACAATATTGTCCTTTATGCTAAACTGCACAATCAGCTTTCAGTATGATAGAGAAATAGTAAAAAAAAATAGTACACAATCACATGAATACACAGAGTGTTCTAAAATTGGCGGACCTTGGCAGAGGGGGCGCCTAACGCGGCAGCATTTTCCTAGACAGTTTTATTATTATTTTTAAAATATTTGCATATACTATATAAAGAACATATTATATGTAAAGATTCTAAATGTACATGAAAAATTACCAAGAAAATAATCTTAAAAGTTTCAACAATTTAATTTCAAGCACTTTAGAGCTTCAAGTGGTTCTCGTGGAGTCCAAGGGACTAGGGTTTTTGGTAACTTGTTTGGCTTGGCATATGGGTGACTTCCTTTCGATCCTTCCTTTAAACATCAGGAAAAAAATCTTAGGTACCTAAACCGTCTAGGCACCTAGGGTGAGGGCCAAATCAAGGAGGTGGAGGGCCGATTCCGCCTAGGGGTAGTCTGATTTCTAGAACACTGAATACAGAGAGCAATCTTCATTATCGGTGAAGCAAATGTCTATTGGGCTCAAAAGCATATCACAGGGTCAATGATTACATATTCATGCCACCATGTTGCTCCTGACAGAAGCAAAAATGTTTTGAGATATTTCAGTAATGCTTCTATTGGTTTCAGTTGCATTAATTTGTCATTTCTGAAAAGAAAAAATGTTGATCATTTTTCAAATCAATGTCAATATGGGCTATATTGAGAGAGTTCATATCTAAGAATTAATAGGCAACTTTAATAGGTACCATACTACAGTAGTTTCTAATTAACTAGATTTAGTACAGAAGGATACCAACTGCACAATATTCCCTAGTGTGTAATTTATCAACTAATAAAGTTTCTTGGTGGAAGATTTCCCTTTTCCTACTCTGTGACTATAAGTAGTGACGGATAACTAGCAGGGCATGCAAGAACGTACAGATTCTAGGAGTTGATTGGCGCTCAACAGGTCGGGGATTTCAATGGCCATTTGTATAGTATTTTTAGCATGATTTTCAAAGGAATCCGGAAGAGAATCATCTACTGCAAAAATTGGAGCAGCCTGCACAATACACACAGGCAATATAAAGAATCTAGAAACAGTTTATTATGGAAACTTATTAAAATTCAAAATAAGTACCTCCTCAAAAGATGCGTGGTCATTATACTGATATAGTTTTTGTTGGGTATCTATGAAGGCTCCCTGAGGACACATATCATCAGGTACAAATTTATCTACCAACTGCTCCTTTAAGGTGGATACTTCAGACTGCAAAAAGAGGGGGGGGGGGAATAAAATAAAAAGGACTCCAAACAGAATCTACTCCATAATCGGTTTTTTTTCAATATCAAAAGCACTCGTAAATTTTAATACTAATATGAGGTTTACATCTGACAAATTTTCCAAACTCTTCACTATCACAGAAGCCAAGGATTCCTTAGTCTGGGCCTCGGTGAATTCTATTTTGGAAAGATACTTCAAAGCAGTATTATCATCTTCCTTGGATCCATAAATAATATTGCAATGGCCAGATTCAGTGTCAACAGTCCGTAATTTGCAATCTCCAACCAAACATAGAAATGGATCTACCTAACACAACCATTAAACAAAGAATAAGATATGGTAGCATAGATTTGACTCAAGGAAGGTACAAAATGATGCCGATGTATGCAGAAGGAAAACAAAAAGATTTATTTTCATAGTTATATTCCATAAAGAATTCATTCTCACATGCATAAGAATGAGAGGAAAGAAGAGAAATACAGTAAGAAAATTAGTACATAGCAGTTCCTCAATCAACAACAATCTAGTGAAAGAAGAAAGGGAAAAGAAACTAGTCCCTACCAATTTATCTGTAATAGTAGCCTTTACGCAGGGAACAAGAGCAGGGATATTGTATGCCTTCGACAAAAAGATAATCATGGAAGTTGCCAATAAAAAGAGGGATCTGCGACGTGATGGTGGCAGTGGCCCTGCAGAAACAGTGGGAATGGGACATTGAGCAGAGTAATTGATGCCCTACTAATGTCAAGACAACTTTAAATGCTCCACTATGCATCAATATCAAATATAAATTTAGAAGCAGAAGCAAGTTTTTAGTAACAAGTCCATGTACTACTTTAGAATCTGTATTTTTATGTCTCTATATGAATCACATAGAAGCATACTAAAGCATCTTGACCTCCCATCGGCATTCATACATCAGAGTCCAAACTAGAGTAAAATATACTGAATTTCATTATTTTCAATGCAATGTCATATGGATCATCTACTTCGATAGTTTCAGGAAAGTAAACTAATTTGGTAAATACCCATATTATGATTTCCGTCATTTTAGAAACTATGTTAAGCCTACTTACTGATCTAGTACTGCAGATGCAGATCATATAGTATGGGATGAAACCATATTGAGCTATGCAAATTCAAATAGATCTGGCACTACCGGTTAACAAGCCCCTTATTAGTTGTTTGTGTGATGCATGTGTCAGTGCTTATAATGTAAAGGAGGTTGATAAAGTTCAAAATGCGTACCATTTATAGTTCATGTGGCGGAATCATGCTTAGTCAGTAAACAAACTAATCAAATTTCTACCATACCAGTTCAAACTTTCTTGCCAGATCTAAGATCAAGACCTTGAGAGCAATGAGAAGCATCAAACTTCTCCATACTAAGTCGATCAGTATTTAATTTTATGGAATGGTTTAGAAAATCACACAAGCTTAAAGGAATCTCCATGTAACCTATCCGCATTAAAGTTTGAGAGAAAAATTATTCGAATCAGCTTGTGAGATAGACATTTCTAGAAAATTGACACCACATAAATTGACATCAGACATGAGATTATGCAATTGAAGTATATTAAATTTGATTCTTTCTAAGTAAAGTTATCACAGAACCAAATCCCCACTGCTTTTCGTCCTCATCCTCCAGTAAAAAAGGTTGAATATTCTATTCCACTCCAAAACTAGAAGTATACACTACTAGTAAGTTTGCAAGCTTACCTTCTTCAGTAAGAGAAATGTTTCGTAAAGAAAATGCTAGCTGAAAACTACGGACTAGAACCTCACGGCTGGAGTTCTGCAACAGATTACAATATATATTAAGAATAACTGCTGAACAAGAAACATGGAAAAATAAAATTGGTGTTCCTACATTAATACAACCAACTGATAAACATTTGACAGAATTCATGAAAACATGTAGCACAGTGAGCAGTACCATCACAAGTATTGGAAAAAGTAAACCAATGTTATTGACTCTGAAGAAGAAGAAAAACTATGTGGAAAGCCAAATATCTACAAAGCTAATATATCTCTGTTCTTGATCAAATGAAAGCATAACAATGTGTAGGAAGAGTATTTTATGTAGATTTGGGAGATAAAAATAAAACTAAAGAACCTTCAAATTGTTAGAGTGAATATGTTTGTTTAGCTCAGAAAACTTGTTTTTTTGCCATATGAATCTGGAATTGAATTAGATGCAAACAGAAATTAATAAGAATAGGTTCTCTTTTTTCTAACAAAATAGTGAAGAGTAGAAACAAAAAAGTCACTTTTATGGGAGATTCACAAGCCTTGACATGAGAGAAGAAATAGGATCTCAAGAAGTTGTTGTAATCTGGGGCAGAATTATACTCATATTTAGCAGAAAAAACAAGAAAAAAGAATCATACTCATATTCTTCTTACAACAGTTCTTTAGAAAAATCAATCACGACATGCACTAGCAATGTTGTTTGCTTATAAAACATAGGCTGGCTTTAAGCAAATTTTCCTCCTTTCCCTGCCCTCGTCAGGAAAAGGACAGTACTACAGTGAATATACAGCAGTCTGGTTCTGAATCATGTTTTTAGTCACCGTGAGAGGAACACAGAGTTCACAAACGTGGCTACATGAATTTGTAAACTTGAAGTAGATGCTAAGAAAAATTTGATAGAAGGTAATAAGAACCAGATCCATTTCTTGAAGATAGAGTTGAGGTCAAAAACAACTAATAACTTATTTGGGAGATGACATGCTGTCATGTGAGAACAGAAATAGGATCTCAAGAAGCTGTTGAAATCCTGCAGTATTATACTTGTATTGTTCTTTATAGAGCTTCTTTAGGAAAAACAATCATGACAATAGATATCTCAAGAAGTTGTTTAAATCCTGGGGCAGTATCACACTCATGCGTCTAAAATTTCTTTAGGAAAATAAATCATAAAAAGCATGGGCAATATTTGTATTATCAAATATAGTCTTTCAGAAATCTTTCCATCCTTCCTCCGCCCTCATCAAGAGAGGAAAGTACCATAACTTATATATGAAACAAAGATTTTTCCTTGATACTGCTGCTAAATGTACAAACGGCACTCAAACTAGAGGTATATGTTCTAAGACTTCTACATCAAGCATTTTTTTGTGGCAAAGGAAAAGGCACTCAGAATATCTAAATCAATAGCATGCTAAGGATTTTATATGACTTGAGTACAAATGTAACAACCCGGGCTCACCCAAAAGATCATAACTTAAGGTACTATTGGTAGTAAATTAATTCTTTATACATAGACAAACTTTCTCATATTTTTCGATGTGGGACTGGGGTGTTAAAACAAATATGGAAATATGTATAAATGGAACGCAAAAACAAAAAGTTGCAACAAACTAAGGAAAGCACAAGCTATGATGACCAGGAAATGCTTTGGTCATGTACGAGATTACAAAAAACAACAAGTTGAGAAGTTACATGGTGCAATTTTCAGATCTAAATAAAGGTTCAGACAGAACAAAAGGAAGGACAACAAATCAAGACTTCAGTTCAACCTAACTAAGCATATAGAAAGCATCTGAAACATAATACATCATAACAAATGGAAGAAGCAGAGTAAAATGAAACAAATTTGTGAAGGAGTCAGACCATGAACATAGATGATGCTATTATGTAGTGAGCAATAGTTTACAATATTTCCAAAGAAAAATGACAAGACAGTAACTGCCACAGAAGTAAGATTATTATCCTTCTCTCTCTTTTCTTTAATTTTTTGGGTGCAAATAAGATTATCATTCTTATATTTAAAAGAAATTTGTTATTAACAACTACCAAAATCTGCAACTACCTTGGCAAGAGAGAACAGCAAAACCAAGCTATATGTGTGAGCAATTGCTTCATAGTTTTTGGGTTCATTCACAGGGGAAATGGACTGAGCCCAAATTGATGAAAGGAGGAGGATAATTTGGTGGCTGCTCAGCCTTAGAGAGATGCCCTCCTGAGATTAAGGAAAAAGAGTTAAAAAAAAATTACACAACTTGATGAACTATAAGGAACTGGTTTGTATGTAGATAAGGGGAATCATTTGTTGTGAAGACTTGAACCTCATATCTCAACTAAAACTTAAGGTAAGATTCACCTAGTAAAAGGAGAAGAATATATTACTAGTGATCATAACTAGGACAGGGATGGAAGAATACACTCAATGATTTGCTCCACCTGGATAATAAGCAGGCTAAACACCAAGTATGGTCTGGTCTTCGTGGTGTATAGTGAGCCCAGTTTAAATTGGTGTGTCTAACTAGCAGGTCTACAGGATCACTCCCCAAAGAATATAAGGATTTCTAAGATGGCAGATACAGTTCAAGAACCTACCACTTCCTTATATGAATTATCAGTAGAATTTCCAGCTGCTGTTGGAGGAACATGTAGATTTCTTGAGCTATAAGCTCGACTATAAGTTGACCTAATTCTGTTTAGCATCCCACTGTTGTTGTTTCTCTTTTCCTCACTGAATTTTTTTTCTTTGCTTTCCAGATTAACATTTTCCCTTGAAGATGACTTTTCCCTTCTCAACTTCTCAAAAAGGGCAGCTGAAGAAGAAAAGACAGAAACGGTTCTTGAAAGTGTTCTAGAAAAGCTTGTGGGCTTTTCTGACTCCATCATTGTTGAGTGTGGATGAGGGCAAACTGAAGATGGCACAAGGACAACTGAAAAAATGCAATGAGCTCCGACTCGTGCTTCATAATCTGGATGGACCATAGCTGGGAGTAACTGATAGAATAAGGCCTCAGGGAATGCCTGAAGGAAAATGAAGTTCATCTGTGAGATTTAATTTTGGGAAAGGCAGAAAAAATTGCAGCAACAATAAATTGAGCTATTGCCTTGTTTTGATATGACATATTCGGCAGAGAGGCTACAATTTGAGCAGTGCGATAAACAGCAGAAATAGTGGCTCTTGCTACAATTGTAATATTCGATATGTTCTCCAACATCCCAGCCATAATATCAAAAATTGGGCCAGCATCTCCAACCTGTTGATGAATGGAAACTCAATATCGTAATTGGAAAAGGAAACTGAAAAGGAAATAAACAACAATGATGACCAAATTCAGTTAAACATCCCAAGAACTTAAATTACTTCATATTTAATGACAATTCGAACAAAAGTCCAGCTTCACAAGCATTTCTGGCTCAAACTTTTAGTAACAGTGATTTTTGTTGGTGTGATGTTGACTCAGAAAAAGAAGAAGATGAATGCAACCTTAGATGATAACTCCACAAGGCATGCATCCACTGCTTCTCCAAATCTTCTGTTCCATTTGATTTCTTCGGCTCCTAGATTTGTGTCATCTAGTGAAATGTGTAAGCTTTTTCGCAGATGCCTCGCTATATCACCTAAAGCACCAACTATAGCCAAAGAAGGCTGGACCTTTGTAATTTGAGCAAGGGAAGTGGTAACCTCAACAATATCAAGCTGCATATTAGGTTGTTGAAGGACATTTTTGTGATCAAGATGCTTGACTAATATTGAAAGCAGAAAGTGTGTGTTTTGCCCTGTAAAATAATATGAGAAAGAAGCATCGCTAGTCCATCATCAGAGTGCAATTGAAAAATGAATGACGGAGAATATTAATTACCATTATTCATAATAAGAACAAGAGATTAGGCTTCCAAAATGGTACAAGATTGAAAAGTATAATTAATACCGGAATCATCCATTAATAACTGCATGTCTTTCAGGACTGGTAAAGCAAACCCATGAGTATCAGGCCATAAATTTTCATTATCAAAATAGCGGAATAAAGATTCTAGAATTCGACGCATGGTTGTAGCTTCCGTGGCTAGCTTGGCCATGTTATCGAGGCAGACCCTGGACCAAAAGCAGGGGTTCTTGGCATCTTCCCTGTGGGAGAAAATAAAATTACAATTAATGGTTCAGGCCAGAACTACATGAAAACATAAATGAATTTTCTGTTGCTTGGTAATGATTAAAGGAAAATGAAATTATCAGAAACTTTGTGTCCGAACATTACTCTGTCACATTAACTTCCCCGTTGTCATTCACAATCATTCTCCAAGAAGGTGCCTTCATCAGGATCTCTGGTGAAGGAGAAGTATGACCCTCAATTTTATGCGCTTCTTGCACCCACCTGTTCTGGTTTGGGTTGTGGGACTCTTTACTTGGGCTTCCATAATTTTCCAAGACTACTGAGACAATCTGATAATGAAATATTAATACTGAAAGAGCTTTTATTGAAGTTGGTCTTAAATAGCAATAACATCAATCAGCTACTCAGCTTCATCAGTACAACTTTACAAACTATGTTACTACATAATAAAAGGAATTTAGGTTATTAATTTTACAACAAATACCCCAACTAGATTGGGACTAAGGTTTACTTGAGTTGAGTTTATTTTACATCAAAGATTCAGCAGAATGGAATAGAGGGAGTAAACTAGTATTTCTGTACAGATATAAACCTGTAGATATTATTAGGAAGAGCTATGTAGGCATGATGGATTATTCACAGCACGTACTTATTGGTAGAAATTATACGAGTTAAATCTTCTATACAAAGTAAATTTTTCATAGTTGAATCTACTTTACAAAATAAATTCTATTTTCATCTTAAGGCCAGTCAACTCAATAGAATTGTGGAATCTTTAAGAATAGTCATGTTAAAAATAAAATAAATAAATGAAAGGGGGAAAGAAAATTAGAAACCATGGAGCTATGTAGGAGTCTCAGACCTAAAGAGGATGCCAATATAGTTTTTAACTACATTCTCATTTTAGCCAGAGCTCAGCTCAGCATCTTATTTATTTATTTGGGTAATAACAAATATCTTCGTTAGTAAAGCAAGGGTGGTGACATGCTCAAGATGTATTCTGGGTAAAGTGGATTTCACATTAAAACTACCAAAGTGAGGCAAACACATTGACTAGGCTTTTCTACAATTGTTTCCATCTATAAGCTTAGAATTATTAGGTTATATCCCACAGGAAACTCCTATTTTAGTAGCAGGCAATGCAAGGAAGCCCTAGAGTTTAGAATAATTTGAGTGGGACAATACGAGACATATAGAATAATGGGATGAATTTAACTTTTTGAGTACCAACATATTATAAAGAGCACAGAATGTTTATTTCCTCTCTCAACCAAACTCAAAAATACAAAGTAAATGGTCAAGGGACGGTTAGTTGACAAGTTATAATTTTTGTGATGATCTAGCAAACTGAAAGAGAAAAAAATGGCATGAACTACTTCAAACATTATATAAATTGCAGTTGGCTTACATTATCAAACTCCACAGGCAAATGGGAATATTTACCCATGAGACAAACCTACACATGAATGAAACATAAGTTAACGCGGTGCTAAAATATTTACGTCTGCATGCTACGGAGAAATAAATAATTGCAATCAAAACTGACAAATTCTCATGGTGCTAACTTCTAAATTCTAATGCTAGAAAGTAAGAGAAACTCAAACTTAAACATCAAGAAAGTAAAATCTTCACTGAAGACAAAAAGAATATCTTGGGGTAGTAAACTTAAGAAACTGGACTTTCTGATTTACATGTGGTCCTTTCATCAGTACATCCGGATCTTCTGTAAAGAAAAATTAAATCTTCCTTGCCTCCTTGGCTAGTTCGCTAACAATAGGCGGTCCGAAAATAACAAAAAAAGTAAACATTATAGATGTATCTAATCTACTGCAAGAGATGACTTTTTAATAAGTACTCTCGCCAAACACAGTCCAATTGGCTTTGTTAAAGTCCTAACTTTTGTGACCATGAATGTTAATAGTTTTTACAAGAAAAACCAATAAACATAAATGCGATGAGAATTCCTTCATCTCTCATACAGATGATGACCACCCTCAACCTTCAAAACATGATTGCACTGTCATTCAACTCCTGTCACTCACCATATCATTTTCTTATGACACCTCCAACTGAATATTGTTAATGTCATCCACTGCAGAATCTAAACCCATCTTTGCCTAAAGCAAAAGTAATACCTCATTACAAGTAATAGCCAACGTATGACTTTCACAGGGCTCATTTTCTTCAAATTAAATTCCATTGTAGTACCTTGGATCCTTTTCCGTGTTCGAGAATCCCCTCCCCTTTTCCACTCCGTCCCGAAGAGTAACTAGGACCAATTTAGTCACGTTTTCATGTTCCAACTGAACACTTTTCATTTTTTATTATTCTCAAACTCAAAGGAAAAGATTATTCTCTTTACCAAACATATGCGTATCCAATCACGAGGTTATAATAAGAACAAGAGATCTTTCTCGATCAATCCCTTTCCGAAATAAAGATTTGAATAAGAAATTAAATAAGTTCACCACCAAGGAAAATTGATGTTAAGTGATAGTAATAGTTGAAGAAGGGAGACCAAACTTAACTTCCATATATAGTGAAGAAAGACATGATAGCTTGTGGTTCAAATGAAGATTCCCGGGGAGAGCAGAATGGTGAAGTTAAAATCAGAAAGTCGGTCCTAACTAGTCGGGACAAAGCTTTTTGGAGTTTCAGGTATCAGTGTGATAAGAAAGTTTTAGAAACTGTTTCTAGACAAAGTTTTAATCAAGACAACAGGAAGATTTATATATCAAATGTATCTATTTCTTCTTTCTTTGGATGATTGAAGAACCAGACAAGGAGGCTCATAAACAATTTACCATTGAAGAGAGAGCTTGCAGTGCAGCTGCACGAAGATGGTTTGCTTTCCCATCATCCCCAACTTCTTGAGCTAGATGACAGAGTTTTGGAATAAATACTTCTAGGTTAAACATATAAGTTCCATCCTTCTGCAAAATGAATCATATTCAAATAAGATCAAACTTTCATTAATGCCAAAAAAAATCTGTAAGCTTAGGAATTTATGATTAAATCAGGAAACCAAATAACACCAACCTGATTATTTACAAAGTCAAAGAGGGTCTGGCATCCTATAATTAGCATTTCATCCTGGCGTGACTGATCCAGCAGAGTGTGCATAATACTTAGCAAGCTATTTGAAAATAAAGGCCTGTAATGAATTGAAAGGTTATAATTTAAATATGAATATCAATTCAGAAGAGACCAGAATGCCTATCCGCCACTAGTAAACTCATTGTTAGAATTTGTAATTAAAGAGTTTGCTGTCAGAATATCACTTTTCCGGTTACCTTTATGCTAAAAATATTTAATTTAGCTCAGCTAACAAATAAAACCGTTGTTAGATTATATAACCCAATGCAAAAAAAGAAGTCCATGATATAACTGAGTCTCCCCACAGTTAAAATGAAAAAGTAGAGACACAAATAGATTGCATCAGCTTTCAAAGGCAACTTTCTTCATCTGAAAACAAAAAGCACTAATTAACCAAAGACAGGGTGTCTGTGGTTAGGGTAGTTAATGCCCTAAAGTAATTCATAAACAACATTGGGCACAAAATTTAAATGAATAAATAAATAATTGACGTTGAATCATAAAGAATGAACTTACATTTGCTCCTTGCAAGAAATTAACAACTTCTTGTATATACACATGACAACTTTTGCAGATTGCAAATTTTCAGTTCTCAATTCCTTGTAGCAGCGTTCCTCGAGTAAGTTTGAGATCTGGAAATCAGATTAGAAACTTTGGTTTGATTAAAAAATAAATGGCAAAAAATTATGCTCATATATGCTTTTGCTTATGAGATCACTTCTGGTTTATAGAATCTGGTTATTGTCAAGGAGATCCGTCACACAAAAATAGAAAAACTCTTTGAAGCTATCTGGTAAATCATCTATTTTCTCGGTAAATACTTTCAAATTGATGCAAGACATTTCTTGCTTAATAAGGAAAAAATAAGAATAATACAAACTATTCATTCATCTAGGTTAGACCATTTGAATTCAGTAATTAATTAATTAATTACCCAAGAGAACAAGGTATAATTAGTTTAAATTATCCAAGATAATGTCAATCTAGTTATTAAAAAAATACCCCATGAAGTAAAATAAATAAAATTTTCTTGATTTGAGTAACAACAATATGCATCTCATTAGCAATCAGTAATACCTGAATTATTCTGTTGATAGGACAAGTAGACATTTTTCAATATAATATCAGGGACTCTCAAGAATGTCATTTTCATCCATGAGCATTCTTACTAGATTGGAAGTGAAGATTTGAGCCATAGTACAAGAAACAAAAATTTTCAAATAAAATGAACTATGGGCCTGTTATGAAACAATAACATTTGAATCTCTTTTTGTTTGACATGAAATTAATATATAAGGATTTCCGATTGATTGGCGACCTAAGTAATCCACCACAAAGCAGTGAAAATATTCTGCCAACAAATCAGAATTTCCCTCTCAGCTGAAAATAGAGCTGAAAGACACAATTCTAGTCATATCTATGCAGATCATCAATCAATCAATTTTTGACAACTGAGTAGATTGCACCTCCTCTTATAGATTATAACAATAGTGCCCAAGGGTGATAAAGAAAAGAAACCTCGAAGAGCACATGACTATTTGACCATTACACACAGAAGGTTCAAATACAGAGTACAGATTTCAACAAAACTGGATAGATTCAAAGAAATAATTCAGGAAAGTCAGCTTCAAATAATAGATTAATAATAAATTTGAATTAGATAAATGAACACCAATGTCTACTACAGCAGTTCTGATTAGTTTGCATGATTAAAACAATCCCATTATCTATCTGCACAAAAGAATACTACCTTCGGGATGCGCAAAGGGTTTTTTAAAGCATATTCACAAAGTTTCCCAATCATCCGCGCATTTGGCTCTTCATGCTATATATCATTAAGAAAAAATCAATTAATAACGACAATTTATGTAGGGCAAAACAAGGTATTTTTGACTGTTGAAGGAGTAATAACATAGATATACCTAATCTTTTCATAAACAGCAATTAAATTTTGATTGAAATACATCAAGCTCACTTCATGAATAATTATTTGAGAATCATCAAAAATTGTTTCTCAATGTGCAGATACAGAAGTAACAGAATGTATAATCTAAAATGATATGTTAATTCTGATATAATTAAGACCAAAGAACATTCTTATTCGACGATGACTTCTTTTGAAGAGATCATGCTACTTTATGAAAAGAAAAAAATAGAAGATTATTAGAAACATATACCAAAATAATAAGTTGGGTAGAATTCAAAAAATATAGAAGTTCGTTTAACACCACTTGAAATTTTTGTTAGTATAGATCATCTTGAAACCAAACTTCAATCGAAAGATGAATTGAACAGGGTAATATTCGATTATTCCCTAAAAGCACATATGAAATACTAAAACTTTTAATTATTACTAATACACTAAACCTATATCAAATCCCAAGAAAAAATGACAAAGAAGTGGTAAGCTACACGGTCAGACTGTTCTCCAGGCTAAACTAAGAGATGATAAAATATAAAAAGCATGATGAACTGGCAAAACAGATGATGCATCTTTGTTCTGAGGCTGACAGCCATCAAGTTAAATCTTTTGCGATATCACAACCATTATTGAGAAACAAGCCTCTTGGTAACTGCTCATTAGTTAAACAAATATGTGTAGCTAATCATGGATATTGTTAACGCCAAATTTTGTATGCCTAACGAAATCACCGAAACAGCAGGCCAAAATCGCGCTAACGGCTCACGAAATACACTCGCATAAACATAAATAAAGAGATATAAAATATGAACACAAGAATTTACGTGGAAACCCTATTGGAAAAAAACCACGGAGAAAGAGAGAAAGAGAGAAATCCACTATAATAATATGGAGAGTACTTTATTTGTGTCATATGCTCTTGTGTTTTATCCTCCTCAATCCCTTGCTTATTGTTGTATCTATAGATGCCATATCCACCTGAATCCAATTAAGAGTAGGAGTCCTTTTCAGAATCACCTTATAACTGCAATTAATGGCTAATAGATTCCTTCCTAAATTAAACCCCCTTATCCCACCAAATAAGAAAACACAATCTTACTTTAATAAGGACTCTCTCACTGTCAAAATAAATTTATATTATGGGTCAACACCAAATCTAGCCTATTAAATAAATTGGGTTACACATTGACTAGACCCAAATAATCACACTCCAACATTGCCCCCAGTCTCTTATTTATAAGGAACTTAAAATAAGAGAGTATACAAATTTATCCCAACAAAAAGATCTGTATCTGCCAAAAACGAACTGTCTCACCAAAACGCCATACGCCGAACAGATAATCAGACTCATCAGAATCGAAGATAAATAACCAACCTCATAACCGAAGACAAATAAATAATGAAAATACTCGTTCCGAAGAATTGTTCAACCTTATAACACCACCCGGCCTTATAACGCCAAAATTGTCTTCCCAACCCGTTGGAAAGCTTTTGTCCGTTCGGGAGGAACAAAACCACTTCCGAAGAACGTTTGTCCGATCAGGGGAGCAAAGCCACTTCCGAAGGACGTTTGTCCGATCGGGGGGAACAAAGTCACTTCCGAAGGACTTTTGTCCGTTCAGGTGAACAAAGCCACTTCCGAAGGACTTTTGTCTGTTCAAGGAACAAAACCACTTCCGATGGATGTTTGTCCGTTCGGGGGGACAAAGCTACTTCCGATGGACGCTTGTCCGTTCGGGGGGACAAAGTCACTTCCGAAGGACGCTGAAATCCAAAGGTAAACTGCCGAAGCACAATGGAGCATGGAAACGGGACTCCGAAGTCACAGCCGAAAAGATTGCCGAAATGGTCTCTGGTGGGGCTTCTTCCCCTTTCGTCTCCTTTTGTAGTTTATGATAATGGGATGTCTCCTTTTTTTTCCTATTTCTTAATAAATCCTCCTTAGTAGCACCAACACCTAGCAGAACCCCAATAATTTTCCGACGATTCTGTATTGGAACCATGTACCACGTCCGTGCATCATGCACTGTTGCTTATCCTCACTTCTACTGAAAGGCAAACACATGAGCATGATCCTAGGGATTATCACACAAGGTAAGTAGGCATTAATAATCACAAAAGTCATGCACTTTATAATATTAAATCATGTTACTCCTGACATATGCTACCCAACCCAAGAGATATATCCTACATGAATCTGTACACATGTATACGTGTAAAGTAATTGTTAATGATAGGGATGCTAAAATTTTAATTAGCATGAACTGATTACTAGCAGAAGGCTCAACGCATATTGCATATATATTTTTTAAATTTAATAAAAGAGAGTAACTTAGCTTTATGTGTTGGCACTCCAATTAAATTCGGTGATTTTAATTTGACACTGGAAGAAGTGTCTTGTTTCCCACAGACGGCGCCAGTGTTAACGCCAGATTTTGTACGCTTGACGAAACCACCAAAACAACAGGCCAAAATCGCGCTAACGGTTGATGGAGTAGTTGATTATATCAAACTCACGAAATATACTCGCATAAACATAAATAAAGAGATATAAAATATGAATACAAGAATTTACGTGAAAACCCAATTAGAAAAAAATCACATAGAAAGAGAGAAATCCACTATAATAATATGGAGAGTACTTTATTTGTGTCATATGCTCTTGTGTTTTATCCTCCTCAATCCCTTGTTTATTGTTGTATCTATAGATGCCATATCCACCTGAATCCAATTAGGAGTAGGAGTCCTTTTCAGAATCACCTTATAACTGCAATTAATGGCTAATAGATTCCTTCTTAAATTAAACCTAATTATCCCACCAAATAAGGAAACACAATCTTACTTTAATAAGGACTCTCTCACTGTCAAAATAAATTTATATTATGGGTCAACACCAAATCTAGTCCATTAAATAAATTGGGTTACACCTTGGCTAGACCCAAATAATCACACTCCAATAGATATCATAAAGAAAATTTCATTCCTTAAGATTTCAATGAGAAAGTAATTATACTTGGCTAACAACACCAAATAAGTAATGAACTTCTGACATCTCTTACAAATAAGAATATAGCCCTTTTTAGTTGACAGAACTGACTGAGGGCAAAAGCCAAACCATTCATAACGGAATTGAAAACACTATTGTTATTCAATATATCTGAGTAGTACAGTAGTACATCTACTAAGGACCACAAAATGAATCTGAAACTTCTCTTTATGAACTGTTTTGTTCCAGATATGGAAATGGATATAAAGATCTACACAGCTAAACTCGTTCTATAATTGTTCAGTTGGCTTGTTATGAATATAAGCAATTGATAAGAAAAACTTTCATGACGACCAATTTTTGGCTGCATCGCATGAAAAAGAAAATACAAACTTTATTTTTTGCCAAAACACTGAATTTCTTCTGTTAAACTCATACTAAGTGTACAGAAACAAAACAGTCACGGTCAATATGATGTCCACCAAGGAAAGTTCCAAAAGACATCAGCATTAAGCTCAATAATACTTATTACTTACTCCATTAGTAATCAGTCCCATGATTTATGACTCTCGGGACAGTAAAATAAATGCAACTATAGGAACTATAAAAATAAAATATTGACTTTCGGTGGTAGGAAATGATTGAATTGTAGATATTCTGCAAAACTAGATTTAATATGCAAAATACTTAAGAGACTTCCACGTTACTGCCAGATATACAAATTGGGAGTACAAATATCCGTAACTTCATAGTTTTAATCATAGAGGTAAGAATTGGTTATTACATTAAATTAAGCTAATACAAAGTATTTCATATTTACTGTACTTCAAATGTTGGAAAGAATTCTTCCAAAATTTTTAGTTTACTTCAAATACTTTCTAGCAATCATAGATATCCGAACCTCTTAGAGCATTCGACTAATCGCACAAATACATCTTCACCCCACAAGAGTCGTGCACCAGGCAAATCTAAGCATTAGCTTGTGTGGTTACCGATTAGCGTTGGCAAGGTTTGATCCCTCTTCCTTCTTATGGTAAAGCACATGCCATTGAGCCAGTCAGCCAACCCAACCCCTAGAGATTGTCTACTTCGAATATGCTACTAGCTCCTTAAGTTCCAAAATTAAAGATACCTTTTTTTTAGTCTGCTCCAGAATGAGAGATTTCTATTTATAGACTATAAAGTGATATGAAATTCGTAATACGTCACTACTTTTATTCTTAGTTTATTGAGTATTATCATGCCACTGCCACTATTACATTTCTAATCAATGTTGGTATAAGTTTGGAAAACAATAATATCCTCAAAAGTCATTGTTTCACGAATGTATCTCTAATTTTGGAACTGAGGGAATAATTAACTTTGCTTATTATAAGTGAAAAGATTGAATTTAATAAGATTTATTCATCAGTAAATGTACTACAATGTAACCACACAACAAAGTAAGTGACCTTGTAAACAAAATGGGAAATCTCTGAAGTAACTCAAATACAATTAAGCTAACCTGGGAGTGAGGAAAAATATCCGAAATCAGTTTCTTGTACCTCTTCACAGGCTGCCTAGACCTTGCCCGCATTGACGGGCAGAAGAAACAAAGGCTGCCACATACCGGCAAAACTTGCCTCGAAACTACCCCTGATACGACGCTCATTTCTGTATACTTCTTTTATACAAGTAACAAAAAAGAAAAATTCCTAATCCCTTTAGACAAAATACCTATGCCTCCTTACCCTTTTTGATCTAGAAAACATGCAATTTTTCCAAACCCCAGAATGGGAATGGAAATAAAAGCTCTGAAAATCAAATGGGTACTTTTCAGATTCCAGCACCAGCCTGCAAATCAAGAATTTAAGCTCTCTCAAACTCAAGACTCCAATAAACCATACAAAATCAGCAATTTTAGGGAAATGGGTCAGTGCAATATCAAACTTATTGGATTTAAAATAATAAAAAAATAATAACTATTTACACATTTTTATGTGAATATATCTTTAATAAAAATGAATGTTTTTGTAATGTTAAAAATACCTTCAGATCAAAAGCAGACCGGAAGGCTGGTAGCACTAGCCTCTGCCTGTCAAAAATCTCCAGCAATGTACAGAATCTCCAGCATGCCTCCCACTCCGTAACTTCTGACTCTATCGTTCTATCTCTCTCTACCCTTCACTTTCTCTCTCTAAAATATATATATAGTATATATCACTCGGCCGGTCGTTCTTACAGCATGTCCATATGTGCACAACCTACACTACAACAACAAAACGGTATTTTGGTTGTGCGCGTTTCGTTTAATGACCGACGTGGATCTGAAAAAGGATAAATATTACGGATGTACCATTTGTAACTTGTAAGGACAGGCTGGTAGGCCGTTAATTAAAACTTTAGATAATGAAGCTCATTCTGTTACAAATTCTGATTTAATTTTAAAAAAAAATCAGCATGGGGTACAGAGCACTGGAAACTTCTTCAAAAGAATGTTTTGCCGCATTGCAATAATTGTCATGAAATTAAAACTTAAAACACACATAAATGAGAAGAATATCTAGGTGTGATTTCATTAAAGGATATGAAGTGAGCACATCTAAATCACAAAATAATTAAGAACGCGGCATCACAAATTCCAGTAAGAACTAAATTACTTAAGTTGGATGTGAGCCAGAAATCATTATTATTCTTCATTATATCCAACAAATTTCTGGTAAAATCTATTTTATAGACCGACATTTTGATTGAATGTCAAAAGTAATATAACTGGAAAAGGCCTTCAAACAATGGAATCAATGATAAATAAAAGTACAAAAACATTTTTCTGGAGATGAATTTCCTATCTCAAAGAATCACGCATTCTAAGCGTTTGAATAGCCTGCATGGTCTCTCTCAACGTGCTCCACAAGGGCCACTGGATCACGAAAACCTCTACTACACTTGGGGCAGACGTCAACAGTCACCTTCATTACGCTAGGACGGGTGCCATCCTTTTCATGGACTTTCTGCACATGATCCACCAAACTTGTGACTGAGGAGAACTTTACATGGCACAGTGGGCACTGTTCTACTTGCCCGTTGCTTGCCGTTAAACCACTGCTACTACTGCTACTACTACTTTGGCCGGTCTGGAATGCTTGGCTGAATTCATTACTCAATTTTGAAATCCCAGCTTCAGCTGAGGCTCGAACAGATGAAGCTGCCTTGATCAAGGTTGAAGCCCATTTGGGTGAAGATGTGGCAGGGGCTTTGTTAGGTTTTGACACTTCATTTTTACTCTTATTAAAGAAGCTCGTGAACTGGAAGGCTGTTTCTGGTTTCTTAGGTCCAGGGCAACTGTGATCAGGTCCAAACCGGTGCTTCAAACAATGCTCTACAGTACAGTCCCGGCACCTGAGAGTATTTGAGAATGTCAGAATCTCCCTGCAGCCAGAGACGGGACATTTCCTTTTCTTTGTGGCTTTCTCATAGTTTGATGGGTCACAATCAATATTAACATGCGACTCCCAAGTAATATTCGGGTCTTCATCAGGATTTAACTGAACCCCTTTCGCACAGAGGGGACAGACGACAACAGTGACGTCGTGTTTGTTTCCTTTTGGACATTGGTGCTTAACATAGCTCCGATGCTCTAGACAGAACACCTATCAGAAATTTCAGACACTATCAACACATAATCAAGCAGAAACAAAACATGAAAAGGAATAGAAAGGAAAACGGCAATATGTTTGTATCATATGAATAGAAATCATACACTATGTTTGTAAACATAATCAATATATAATAATAATGGAGAATGAAGTGAAGAACTGCTAAATAGTGTATTGATTAATAAACTGTGAGTAAATAGGAAGTATTATATAATAACAATTACTAGCATTAGATTCAAATAAACCAGACAACCCAATATACCCTTACTCGTTCCTGACAACAGCTAGGCCACCTAGCCAGCCAACTGCTCAGCTAAGTAACACAAAACAGGCCCCCAGCCAATCGATCAGTCATTCTCCGACTTCCCTCAGACAACTCTTCAAAATACTCCTCAACACTTCTTAAACTCGTGAGCTTAACATTCTCTACCACATACATACTTCGAACAAAGACTGCCTAAATATCTAACCATATAAAAGATGGCTGTCATAACCACCATCACTACATCCAACACCCAAGTCAAAAACAAAAATCTCCTCAAACATAAAACGACTAGAAATTTATATCAAATAAACAGTAAATAAAAAGGCGCCAACCCTACACGACGTCCTCACTAACCTAACAAAATAAGACTCATTTGAACACTCCATATACCTAGGATGCTTATGGATTTAACCTCTGTACCTTATTCCACTTGATACTAATACTCTTCCTATTAAACTTATATAAATATCTATAAATAACTAAAAATAAGAAGGAAAAAAAATTAAATCTTTAATCTTCAGCTATCATCTTCATTATATTCTCTTACAAAGAGATCATAACAGAAATCTAGAAAATGATCATATTTCAGTGAATTAGGGAGCTCTTAGTGAAGTCGGACTTCTACAACCAAGAGACGGTATACATGTGTATCGCTGAAGACATTTCATGTATCTAAAAAAGTCTTATAAGGAGTATCACTTAAATAAAGTTTTACAAAACCATACATAAAAATACAAAATTCCAACCTAACATGAATGATTTAGTAAAAATACCAAGAAATTTCCGTTAACTCATAAATTCCAGTATATAAACAATAACTTCCATTATCAAACAAGATCAACGGCAGATCCGAAGATTACCGATATGTTAAATGTCAATACATATCAAAAAAACAAAAAATTAGAAAGCACGTTAAATAGAGGACAGAGATGGACCTGTTGGCAGCAATCGCAAGTGAAGGGCAAGAAATCGATCTGCTTGCAAATCTCAACTGAGCAATGCTTTCCAAGGTTAGGGAATGCGGGAGTGCCCATATTTCTCCAATAAACTACTTTTGAATCTGAATTTCAAATTAATTCCCTTATATCTAACCTAGATCTGGATTTAGATGTCTGAAGGTTTGGATTTCCGCGTTGAAAATGTCTGGATTTTCGCGGAGCGAATTGTTCAGATTGAACTGAAATTGTCGGTCAAAGTCCTCCAGAGTCATTTCCTCCTGTTCGGCACGGCAGAAACTTATAACTTAGTCAAACTAAACTTATAACTTATCCAAACCAAACTTATAAGTAATTTGTCATTATTTTTTGTTTGACAATAACTTATTTTTTTATTTATAAATTAATCTTTAAATCAAAAAATAAGCAAAAAATTATAATTTATTTTAAAATAATTTATAAGTCATTTTAAAATAAGTTAATTTAATCAAATATAATATCTATTTTATATCTCTCCTATTTTGCCCTTTTTTATTAATATCATTTTTAATAATATTTACATTTGATTTTAACTTATAAATCGTTGTGAGTTGAACACCTTCTTAACTTGTTTTAATTTAATTTCTAACTTATAAGTCAAATTAATGTCGAACGTTTTTACTTATAAATTAACTTATATTTTAACTTTAAGAGTCTGTTCGAGAACTTATAAGTTGGTCAAATCAACTTATAAGTCATTTGTTACTATTCACATGCTCGAAAATAACTTATTTTTGTACTTATAAGTTGATTTTTAAATCAAAAAAAATAAGTATTTCTAACTTATTTTAAAAGTACTTATAAGTCATTTTAAAATAAGTTAGTTTGACTAAATTTAATATCTATTTTGCCACTCTTTTTATTAATGTACTTTTTAGTAATATTTACTATTATTTTAACTTATAAGTCATTAAAAGTCGAACATCTTCCTAACTTGTTTTAATTTATTTTTTTACTTATAAATCAAATTGATGCCGAACACTTTTATTTATAAGTCACAAATTAAAATAACTTATAAGTCAACTTATATTTTAACTTATAAGTCCTTTAAAATTAGTCATTCTTGAACAGGCAGTAAGTCATTTTAAAATAAGTCGTTGTCGAACGGGATCTTAGTTTATTTCGATGATTTTTTTAAATATTTTTTGTAAGACCTAAACTTTTATGAATAAAGATTATTTTTTCTATAAATATCATTTTTGAATATTAAGGTTTGAATTTGTTATAATGTTATAGTTGTGGATAATATTTATAAATTTTGCAAAGTAAGCAAGTTGTTATAAAATATTCGATTGGTCGGGAAATATTCGTTTTAACAGAGAATATTCGTACGACGGCACAATCATTGGTGGACCCCACAACGAAATTATTGTCGGAATAAAAAAATGACAGAAATGACTTTTTATGAAAATAATGGTGGAAGTTTTACCGTTAAACTGTTAAAATTTTCGATGGTAAAAGTACAGTAATATGTGTGGTTACATAGTAGCACACGGTATTAATTATTGATGTTTACTTGAGAAGTCACTCAGTTATACTCAATTATTGCTACAGTAATTTCTGCATAATATCTCTCATATTATTGATTCAATTATTGTCACAGTATCATCTGTATAATATTTTATATTATTAAATCAATAATTGAGACAACAAAATTATCATATTATTATTTGCAATATTAATGATGTTTAGAAAGTTCTGTCGATGAGAGGTTTGATCACCTAATTGTGCACCAATAGAGAGAAATTCTTATCGAAAAGTCCCCTCTTTTCTGAGAACGATCTGGTTGTTAAATATTACGAATTACAATAATGATGATAAATATCGTTAAAAATATTGAGGGAATTTTTATGAAGTATTTGTGATAATTTCAGCTTATTTTATGGACCCCCATTTACCTATTTTTTAAAATAATCGGTAGAAAGTTATTGAGTGTATATATATATATAATTAAATGTGGGGCCCACATGTGATAAAGACATGTGGTGGGGCCCACAGGTGAAAGACTTTTGGGAGGGGGGAAGCTGAAGTTGTTCACGGGTGGATTGTTGTTTATAATTATGTATATATATATATATTATATATATATATATTAATAAGTTTTGTTTTTATGAAAAATAGAATATATTATATTTTATTGAATATTATATTTATAATTTGAAAAACGGACCCAAGATTCACTTCACGATTTTGGGTTAGTTTACAAAAAGCTATGGGCACGGAGTTACGATTTAGTTCATCATATCATCCTCAGACGGACGGACAATCAGAGAGGACTATTCAAACTCTTGAAGATCTATTAAGACTCTGTGTCTTTGATTTCAAGGGAAGTTGGGATAAGTTCTTACCATTGGTGGAGTTTTCCTACAACAACAGTTATCAAGCAAGTATTGGCATGGCTCCATTCGAAGCATTGTATGGAAGAAAATGTCGTTCTCCAGTATGCTGGGATGAGGTGGGCGAAGCAACGTTGTTGGGACCGGAGTTGGTACGTATGACTACAGAAAAGATTCAAACGATCCGACAACGTATAAAAACCTCACAAGATCGACAAAAGAGTTATGCTGATCTTCATCGAAAGGACGTGGAATTTGATGTAGGAGATCATGTGTTCTTACGTGTTGCTCCATGGAAAGGAGTTACAAGATTTGGAAAGAGAGGAAAGCTAAATCCTCGATTCATCGGTCCATTTTTAATCCTCGATCGAGTAGGAACTGTGGCTTATAGACTCGCTTTACCGCCAAGTATGTCTCGTGTTCATAACGTTTTCCACATATCCATGTTACGCAAATATGTGGAAGACCCGAACCACATTATTGAGTTAGAACCGGACGAAATAGCGGAGGATTTGACGTATGAAGAAGTTCCTGTTCAAATCTTGGATAAGAAGGAACATATTCTACGCTCCAAGGTTATACCTCAAGTCAAAGTTTTGTGGAGAAACCACGATGTTGAGGAAATGACTTGGGAGTTAGAATCAGAAATGAAATCAAGGTATCCTTACCTCTTCGACATACCAGGTGCGTACCCTAATTTCGAGGGCGAAATTTCATAAGAAGGGGAGGTTGTAAGACCCCAACTTTTATAAATAAAGATGAATTTTCTATAAATATCATTTTTGAATATTATGGAGTTAATTTGATATAATGTTATAGTTGTGGGTAATATTTATAAATTTTACAAAGTAAGCAAGTTGTTATAAAATATTCGTTTGGTCGGAGAATATTCTTTTTGTCGAGGAATATTCGTACGACGGCACAATCATTGGTGGACCCCACAACGGAATTATTGTCGGATTGAGAAAACGACAAAAATATTTTATTAAAAATAACAGCTGAAGTGTTACCGTTAAAACCGTTAAAACTGTTGAACTACTCGGTAGTAAAAGTACAGTAATACGCGTGGTTGCATAGTAGCACACGGTATTGATTATTGATGCTTACGTGAGAAGTCACTCAGCTATACTCAATTATTGCTATAGTAATTGCTGCATCATATCTCTTAAATTATTGTCATAGTATCGTCTGTATAATATGTTATATTATTAAATCAATAATTGAGACGTTGTGGTAAGTTTGGTTATTTTATGGGGGGCCATATGTCATCATCTAAGAGTCTCTTCGTCAATAGTAATTACCGTCGTCAATAGTAATTACCATCGTCAATAGTATTTACCTTGGTCAATAGTATTTACCTTGGTCAATAGTAATTACCTTCGTCAATAGTATTTACCTTGGTCAATAGTATTTACCTTGGTCAATAGTAATTACCTTCGTCAATAGTATTTACCTTGGTCAATAGTAATTACTTTCGTCAATAGTAGTTGTCCCTTCAATATTACCAAGAGTCATTTGACCCTTCGTTAAGACCAAGAGTCATTTGACCCTTCGTTAAGACCAAGAGCCACCCTCAGTTTTTCTATAAATAGAGGCCTAGGGCTTCATTATTTTTCACGAATTCATTCAAGCTATAGAGAGAGAAAGTATAGAGAGAATAAGAGAGAGAGAATAAAAGTATTCTGCTACATCACTTTTCCAATATCCAGTTCTTTTAAGGTAGGGAATATTATTTCTTTTATATTCATGAAGAGAACTTCTGTTGTTCCATTTGTTATTATTCTGTTGGAATAACCAGTATACGCGGTCTACCCTATACTTGGTGACATTCTTCTATTATTCTGTTGGAACATCCTGTCTGTGTGTTTTACACCGGACCTGGTTCCGTTTATTATTCTGTTGGAACATCCTGTCTGTGTGTTTTACACCGGACCTGGTTCCGTTTTATTATTATTCTGTTGGAATATCCTGTCTGTGTGTTTTACACCGGACCTGGTTCCATTATTTATTATTCTGTCGGAATATCCTGTCTGTGCGTTTACGCCGGACCTGGTTCCATTATTTATTATTCTGTTGGAATAACCTGTCTGTGCGGTCTATCGCATGCATGGTGATTTCTTTTGTTACTCCATTCTTTATTATACTCAGTTGGTTAAGTTTTAACTTCTATACTCCATGAAATTTGTGGAATATCCTTGATAATTGCGTTTCATCCAGTATCTTTTCATGAAAATATTCTTCTAAGTATTCTTGAATTTTACTCCACAATGCAGTATCATGTTGACAAATTGGACGTTGTTAATTCTTGGATAAATTAATTCTTGAACTTGTTTTATTGAATTCTTATATCATTGTCATCATCCTCATGTTTATATTCTGTTGAAAGTCATCTGTGGCCTGTAGTGCATAGATGGACTTGGTATGATTATGACCAGGGATTATTCGGTGTAATCATGACCGTAATGCTACAAATGATGTGGTAAAAGTCATCATTGGCCCGTAGTGCATTGATGGACAGTTGTTGGCATGATCATGACCATTAATGAATACACGAATATCCTTGGCCGTAGTGCAGGGGTGATTCGATGATGTGGATTATTTTATTAAGCTGAGTCTCAGCGATCGCAGTGTTGAAAAACCTTTTAAATCATAAAAGATGGTAGAGTTTATTTTCTACTTGACTCTCTTAATGGATTGCTTGTTCCGCTACAGTTAAACTTGATGTCTATTATATTTTATCAGTTTAACATTATTGAAGGCTAATGATAATTTATTCTGCATTATCTTAGTCATAATATTTCTTACTGGGCTAGTTGAGCTCACCCTTTCTTTCACTGTTCTCTTCAGGAAATGAAAACGTAGCTGGGGCAAGTCGGGGAACGGAGTGATGGTCCGAATGATAGTATTAGTTAGTAGTCCTCACTATTCTATGTAATGGTGTGTTAATAAATGTAATGAGGACTCCTTTTGAGTATGAATACTCTCTAGAAGATAATATTTGTATTCAAACTCACAGTTTATGTTTTGTCGTATTGTACACGACAGTTGTATTAATCAGTTGTATTTGTATTCTGTACTATGTATCTGACGACCCAAGATGGGTGATGTATACCTAATTTTGGGGGCGTCACAGTATCATTCTATTCTCCTATAAATAGGATGCTTAGTTAAAATTGAAAATCACACCAGAATCAGATAATTCTTCTTCTATAATATTGAGCGTATTTCTTTAAAGTTTTAAGAAGCTTTGAGCATAAAAATTGTGAAAGTTTTCTTCAAGGATATATCCGCCATACTAGTTGGAATACTTTTTTTTAAGGTAAGGGATATTATTTTTGTTCAGTATTCGTATAAAATAATATTTTCTTCCATACTCTGTAGTATGTAAGTAATAATATTTCGTTTCAGATTTCGAATTTTATACTCATTTTGTTAAGTTTTGCTTCTATACTCCATGAAATTAGTAGAATATCATTGATATTTGCACTTTATTCAGTATCTTTTCATATAAATATTATTATAAGCATTATTGATAAGTTTTAACTTTTGAATACTATTCACGGGGTATTATTCACTCGGTTATTATTCACTTGGGGTACTATTCATAACAAAAATTAATTTTTTTTCGGTCCAAATCATTTTTGATACAATATTATTCTAGAATTTTACTCCACAAATCAGTATCATGTTGACAATTTGGACGTTTTTTAATTCTTGATAAATTAAATTATAAATATTTAAAAATTTATCATTTGCTTTCATTTAATCGAATTCTTATATCATTGTCATCATCCTCATGCTTATATTATGATGAAAGTCATCTGTGACCCGTAGTGCATAGATGGACTTGGTATGACTATGACCAGGTATTATTCGGTATAATCATGACCGTAATGTTACAAATGATGTGGTAAGAGTCCTCATTGGCCCGTAGTACATTGATGGACAGTTGCTAACATGATCATGACCATTGATAAAAACACGAATATCCTTGGCCCGTAGTGCATGGATAATTCGTGGTCGTGATACTAATGAATATCCTTGACCGTAGTGCAGGGATGATTCGATGATGTGAATTATTTATTAAACTGAGTCTCAGCAATAAAATTGTTAATAAACTTTTTAAATCATAGAAGATAGTAGATATCATGCTGCTGTTAAACTTGATGTTTATTATATTTTATCAGTTTAACACTGTTGAAGGCTAACGATAATTTATTATGCATTATCTTAGTCATAATATTTCTTACTGGACTAGTTGAGCTCACCCTTTGCTTTCATTGTTCTCTTCAGAAAATGAGAATATAGCTGGGACTAGTCGGAGAATGGAGTGACGGTCCAGATGTTTGCATTAGTAATCCTCACTATTCTGTGAAATAGTGTGATAATAAAAGTATTGAGAACTTATTTTGAGTTTGAATACTGTCTAAAAGACAATATTTGTATTAAAACTCACAGTTTATGTTGTATATTTAAGTTTGTATTTGTATTCTGTACCATGTATTTGGCGACTCAGAATGGGTGATGTAAACCTGTTTTGGGGGCGTCACAGTTGGTATCAAAGATTAGGGATATGATCCCTGGCTGAAATGTGAGACTAGAACTAGGAGGGGAGAGACGGGTAATTCCTTCGCTAGTATGACCTACCTAAGTTTATTTGTTATTTAATTGGTCGATCAGAATTGTGACGCCCCCAAAATAGGTCCATTCCATCCAACCCATTTTGAGTCGTCAAATACATGGTACAGATAACAACTACAACTTTATTACAATAATTATCGTGCAAAATACAACAATACATATGCTATGAGTTTGGGTACAAATATATACCAACTGTGACTCATGTCCCAACCTTGGATAGCACGTCACAATGACACCTTACATAAAGGTATAGTCAAAAACTGTTTTAGAAATTAGAATCTTTGGGAAGTGCTCAAGGAAACCCTCATACATGGGAGGTCATGCTTCTAGGTTATGATAGATATCATATGGCCACAGAATTATCCTTGGTTGACCCAATAGACCCCAAAGAAAAACAAGAAGGTTACTATCATATTCTTCCCAATAGTGAGTCTTCTCTTGACTTATCATTATCTCCACTGTCTCTAATTGAGAATTATACTTCAAACAAACACCAAGATTATATAGGTAGTGCTCGTAAATATACTCAGCAAGTGGATGAGCACAACTGTAAGACCCCGAATTTTATGAAATAAAAGTATTCAATTTTTCTTATAATTATTATTCAGTAAATGGTTAAATTGATAAATATTAAAGTTAAGGGTGATATGTGAATTTTTTTTCAAAATAAGCAAGTGGTTATAAAATAATCATTGTTGTCGGGGAATATTCGTTTGGTTGTGGAATATTCTTTCTGTCGGGGAATATTCGTACGACGGCGCAGCCATTTGTGGGCCCCATAACAGAATAATTGTCGGATGAAGAAAACGACAAATTTGAGTTTTTACAAATAACGGCGTAGTTGTTACCGTTAATACTGTTAGAATATCCGGTGGTTAAAATACAGTAATACGCGTTATTGCACAGTAGCACACGATATTGCATAGTATTTTTGAAATTATTGATTCTTACGTAAGAAGGCACTACTCAATAATTGTTACAGTAATTACTGTTCAATATTTTATTTTATTGATTCAATAATTGCTACATTGAAATTTTATATTATTGTTGTTCAATAATTGTCACTGCACAGTATTTCCCATTATCAGATCAATAATTCATATTATTTGAATAATATTATTAGATAACATTATTGGCAATGACTAGAAAGTTCTGTCTAATGAGAGGTTTGGTCACCTAATTGCGCGCCAGTAAGGAAAAATTCTTATTGGAAAGCCCCCTCTTTCCTGGGAACGGCCTGGTTGTCATAAATGTGATTCTGTAATATTATTTGTGAATAATTAATTATTGATTCATATGATAAGGAAATATTTATTTTATGTGGATATAAATGAGGAATATATTTTTGTGGTTAAAAATAAAGGAGTTAATGTTGAGGTTTTTATCAGTATTTTTGTCGGAATGGAGGTATTAAAAATCAGGGTTTTTGAGATATTTTGCGGGGGTTATAATTTTTAATCCGACCGTTGGATCGTGGTAATTTTTGGATATGTTATACATATATAAGTTGAGTATATGCCCACAAATTTTGAACCGTTAAAAATGAACGTATGATTTATTATGAATTTTACGAGATGACTGGTTCAGAAATTGTTGAATTTTCGGAGTTTATCATTTTGGTGGAAAATTTTAGAATTGGTGGGCCCCACTTGTGGTTGGTGAAGAAATGTGCTGAATTATATTTCAAATGTGGTGGGTGGGAATAGTAGCAGGTAAAGCCATCAGGTTGCAGGTCAAACCTACCAAAATTTTCCTATAAATAGAGGGCTAAGTTAGAATTGAAAATCACACCAGAAACATAAGCTTTCTCTCTTTCTCTCTCTAGATTATTGAGTGTATTTTGTGAGTATTTAGATACTTGGTGAGTTGCTATTCATCAGTGCAAGTTTCCTTCAGCCTTATACCGATCAGAAGTACTGCTCTTTTGAGGTAAGGGATTGTAAGGGATATTAAAGGATTTTAAGGGTTGTTATGATTTTCAGTTTCGTAATTTTTCTGATCTTCAAAAATTCTAGAAAAATTTGAAATGATATTTTGATGAGTTTTCTTGATTGTGTCCAAAAATGGTGATTTTTGGATGTATAGATTGAGAGTTATGAATTTTATGAGAAAAGACTATTTTAAAAGTAACCGCTTATAATTCCTTGTGGTTAACTCCAAAATTGATGAAATTTTTATTGGGAGTACATGTATATGATAGAAGTATACTCTGTAAATTTCAGAATTTTTAGACAAAAGTACAATTTTTGATAAATGTCTAAATATTCGGCTATTTTGGCCATATGAAAAATAGTAAATGACTTTTAAAAATTCTGAGAAAAATATATGTTCACTATGGGACTATATTATGCTAAATCCCAGAAAAGAAATATTTTTGGAACTGATTTGGTATTTTTCATGAAAATGGTCTAGTTATGAGTAAATGAATTAAATATGTTTTGTGAAGAAAGAAAATTAGAAAATAGGATTTTATGGCTTGAGAATCCTATATGAGGTATATGCAGATTTTTGATGAGGGTTTTGGTTATTGATGATGAAATTGTAAGAGTTGGCATTTTATGATGATTAAATGCATTAATTAGTAAAGTGTAACAATTAAAATAAATTGTTTATAAATTTAAGTAATGTTATTCTTTCAATATCATTATACCGAAATATTGGTATGAATTTTATTGTAGAATTTCTATCTTTTGTGTCGGGGTTACTATTCATGAGTTACGAATATTACTCTTGAGATTAAAACTATATGTTGATCATATTATTTTTATCATCATATATAACATTTTTATAACCCTGATGTTGAAATTCTCTTTCACTGGAGTGTAAAGATGGGTAGATTATTGGTATGATCATGACTAGGGTTCTCTTTGGCCTGTAGTGCAAAGTTAAATTGTGACTGGTATGATCATGACCATTGAATTTATAATTGAATATCTTAAGCTCAAGTGCAAAGGTGAATTGATCAACATGGTTATAATTATTGTTTATATAAATTCTGAAATGATTATATATTTCTTTGAGATATGAATATATTTGGCCTGTAGTGCAAATATGAATTGTTGATGAATATCTTTGGCATGTAGTGCAAAGATGGCCTGTTGATGAATATCTTTGGCCTGTAGTGCAAAGATGAACTGTTGTTGAATATCTTTGGCCCGTAGTGCAAAGATGGTTTGTTGATGAATATCTTTGGCCCGTAGTGCAAAGATGGATTTGTTAGTATGATTATAAACAGGAACTGTGATTTGGTATAACCATGATCTTTGATGTTTCAGGTAAAGACAGGTGATGAAAATATTCTTCGTCCTGGGTTCGAAGAAAAATTTATAGTCACAATTATGATTATGAGTTATTCATATGATTGTGGAAAGGAACTGTTGAGTGATGTTACATGGATAAAATATTGTTGGTGGATTTTTAACATGGAGAAGATAATAGACTTTATAGTCTATTTGACTCTTCTAATGGATTGCTCGTTCCGCTGCAACTATGGTTGAAATTTTTATCATTTACCATATGTTCTAAATCTCTGATTTATTGTTGATGAAGGCTATTGATAATTGAATTATCTTTAGTCATGATATTCTTTACTGAGCTAGTTGTGCTCACCCTTTTGCTCCACAATTCCTTTCAGGTAATAAGAGTGTAGCTGGGTCGAGCGAGGATAACAAGGGAATAGAACGGTGGTCATCATTTAGTAGTTATATTTGGTGAAGAAAATAGGGTGAGGCGAACCCAACGTTGGAAGGGTGTTCTGTTACTATCATACAAGATGTCTAATGACATACAATCTCGTGTCATCATAAGACAGGGTTGTGCTCATCCACTTGCTGAGTATATCTATGGGCACTACCTATATAATCTTGGTATTTGTTTGAAGTATAATTCTCAATTAGAGACAGTGGAGATAATGATAAGTCAAGAGAAGACTCACCATTGGGAAGAATATGATAGTAATCTTCTCGTTTTTCTTTGGGGTCTATTGGGTCAACCAAGGATAATTATGTGGCCATATGATATCTATCATAACCTAGACGCGTGGGCTCCCATGTACGAAGGTTTCCTTGAGCACTTCCCAAATATTCTAATTTCTAAAACAGTTTTTGAATATACCTTTATGTAAGGTGTCATTGTGAGGTGATGTCCACGGTTGGAACATGAGTCACATTTGGTATATATTTGTATCCAAACTCACAGCATATGTGTTGTTGTATTTTGCACGACAATTGTTGTAATAAAGTTGTAGTTGTTTTCTGTACCATGTATTTGACGACTCAGAATGGGTTGGGTGGAATGAACCTATTTTGGGGTCGTTACAGTTGGTATCAGAGCTTAGGGATATGATCTCTGATGGAGATCGGGGAATATAACTAGGAGGGGAGAGATGCGTAAATCCTTCGCTAGTGTGTCCTACCTAAGCTTATTTGTTGGTTAGTCATAATATTGGGATATTATGTGATATGTTAATTTGTTTAATTAACCCTTATTTTATGGCAGTATTTGAGAATGGCAGCTGAGAATGCTAACAATGGAGTGAATGAGACTGTGGGGATACCTCTAATCACTAACCATGATAATGTGATGTCAGACGAAGAAGGAATTAGAGATATCTATGTGGTGAGTGAAGAATTGATAGTTGCACCCGAGATAGTCGCAGAGGTAACAGCTGAGACTGAGGAAGAAGAGGAAGAAGAAGTACCAGAGGAGAGTTTATTAGAGGTATTATATGATCAAAATGTAGAATTTCAAAATCGTATTCATGAGTTAGAAGAGCAGGCAGAAGAACGACAGGCGGTCGTGGAACAAAAGGATGCAACAATTCAAGCTTGTGTTACCCGATATGTGATGCTTGAACAGAAGCATTCTTTGGCAGAGTATAAGATGATAAAAATGGAATCTGAGCTGAAAGAAGAAAAAATTGAACGAGTGAGAATAAGTGATGCATGGGCAAAAGCCGCACGACACGTGGATATTGTGGAAAGAGATGTTCGATCTAAGAAGGCTAAAATAGATGATATAAATTTCTCTTTTTGGAAAGTAATTGGGAGAACCCAACATCGAGTTTTGAATTACCCTGTACATAGCGGTCAACCTGAATCCGATATGGATCGAAGATTGATGATTCAGATCATGAATGAGGAGTACGAAGAGGCAGTTGAGGGAGGAATATGTCCTATAGAAAGGTATATTCCAACAGTAATGATGACGCCAAATGCTGCTCCAGACAAGTCAAAGCCGAGTAGTTCGAGGGATGGCGGTTGTCATGACTTCCCAACAAATGAGGAACCCAAATGAAGTTATCATGGGAGATGAGCAATGGAGAAATCATGATGATCTGAGAGATAGAATCTGAAATGGAAGCAAGGTATTCTCAACTTTTCGAAATACCAGGTACGTAAATTTCGGGGACGAAATTTCATAAGGAGGGGAGATTGTAAGACCCCGAATTTTATGAAATAAAAGTATTCAATTTTTCTTATAATTATTATTCAGTAAATGGTTAAATTGATAAATATTAAAGTTAAGGGTGATATGTGAATTTTTTTTCAAAATAAGCAAGTGGTTATAAAATAATCATTGTTCTCGGGGAATATTCGTTTGGTTGTGGAATATTCTTTCTGTCGGGGAATATTCGTACGACGGCGCAGCCATTTGTGGGCCCCATAACAGAATAATTGTCGGATGAAGAAAACGACAAATTTGAGTTTTTACAAATAACGGCGTAGTTGTTACCGTTAATACTGTTAGAATATCCGGTGGTTAAAATACAGTAATACGCGTTATTGCACAGTAGCACACGATATTGCATAGTATTTTTGAAATTATTGATTCTTACGTAAGAAGGCACTACTCAATAATTGTTACAGTAATTACTGTTCAATATTTTATTTTATTGATTCAATAATTGCTACATTGAAATTTTATATTATTGTTGTTCAATAATTGTCACTGCACAGTATTTCCCATTATCAGATCAATAATTCATATTATTTGAATAATATTATTAGATAACATTATTGGCAATGACTAGAAAGTTCTGTCTAATGAGAGGTTTGGTCACCTAATTGCGCGCCAGTAAGGAAAAATTCTTATTGGAAAGCCCCCTCTTTCCTGGGAACGGCCTGGTTGTCATAAATGTGATTCTGTAATATTATTTGTGAATAATTAATTATTGATTCATATGATAAGGAAATATTTATTTTATGTGGATATAAATGAGGAATATATTTTTGTGGTTAAAAATAAAGGAGTTAATGTTGAGGTTTTTATCAGTATTTTTGTCGGAATGGAGGTATTAAAAATCAGGGTTTTTGAGATATTTTGCGGGGGTTATAATTTTTAATCCGACCGTTGGATCGTGGTAATTTTTGGATATGTTATACATATATAAGTTGAGTATATGCCCACAAATTTTGAACCGTTAAAAATGAACGTATGATTTATTATGAATTTTACGAGATGACTGGTTCAGAAATTGTTGAATTTTCGGAGTTTATCATTTTGGTGGAAAATTTTAGAATTGGTGGGCCCCACTTGTGGTTGGTGAAGAAATGTGCTGAATTATATTTCAAATGTGGTGGGTGGGAATAGTAGCAGGTAAAGCCATCAGGTTGCAGGTCAAACCTACCAAAATTTTCCTATAAATAGAGGGCTAAGTTAGAATTGAAAATCACACCAGAAACATAAGCTTTCTCTCTTTCTCTCTCTAGATTATTGAGTGTATTTTGTGAGTATTTAGATACTTGGTGAGTTGCTATTCATCAGTGCAAGTTTCCTTCAGCCTTATACCGATCAGAAGTACTGCTCTTTTGAGGTAAGGGATTGTAAGGGATATTAAAGGATTTTAAGGGTTGTTATGATTTTCAGTTTCGTAATTTTTCTGATCTTCAAAAATTCTAGAAAAATTTGAAATGATATTTTGATGAGTTTTCTTGATTGTGTCCAAAAATGGTGATTTTTGGATGTATAGATTGAGAGTTATGAATTTTATGAGAAAAGACTATTTTAAAAGTAACCGCTTATAATTCCTTGTGGTTAACTCCAAAATTGATGAAATTTTTATTGGGAGTACATGTATATGATAGAAGTATACTCTGTAAATTTCAGAATTTTTAGACAAAAGTACAATTTTTGATAAATGTCTAAATATTCGGCTATTTTGGCCATATGAAAAATAGTAAATGACTTTTAAAAATTCTGAGAAAAATATATGTTCACTATGGGACTATATTATGCTAAATCCCAGAAAAGAAATATTTTTGGAACTGATTTGGTATTTTTCATGAAAATGGTCTAGTTATGAGTAAATGAATTAAATATGTTTTGTGAAGAAAGAAAATTAGAAAATAGGATTTTATGGCTTGAGAATCCTATATGAGGTATATGCAGATTTTTGATGAGGGTTTTGGTTATTGATGATGAAATTGTAAGAGTTGGCATTTTATGATGATTAAATGCATTAATTAGTAAAGTGTAACAATTAAAATAAATTGTTTATAAATTTAAGTAATGTTATTCTTTCAATATCATTATACCGAAATATTGGTATGAATTTTATTGTAGAATTTCTATCTTTTGTGTCGGGGTTACTATTCATGAGTTACGAATATTACTCTTGAGATTAAAACTATATGTTGATCATATTATTTTTATCATCATATATAACATTTTTATAACCCTGATGTTGAAATTCTCTTTCACTGGAGTGTAAAGATGGGTAGATTATTGGTATGATCATGACTAGGGTTCTCTTTGGCCTGTAGTGCAAAGTTAAATTGTGACTGGTATGATCATGACCATTGAATTTATAATTGAATATCTTAAGCTCAAGTGCAAAGGTGAATTGATCAACATGGTTATAATTATTGTTTATATAAATTCTGAAATGATTATATATTTCTTTGAGATATGAATATATTTGGCCTGTAGTGCAAATATGAATTGTTGATGAATATCTTTGGCATGTAGTGCAAAGATGGCCTGTTGATGAATATCTTTGGCCTGTAGTGCAAAGATGAACTGTTGTTGAATATCTTTGGCCCGTAGTGCAAAGATGGTTTGTTGATGAATATCTTTGGCCCGTAGTGCAAAGATGGATTTGTTAGTATGATTATAAACAGGAACTGTGATTTGGTATAACCATGATCTTTGATGTTTCAGGTAAAGACAGGTGATGAAAATATTCTTCGTCCTGGGTTCGAAGAAAAATTTATAGTCACAATTATGATTATGAGTTATTCATATGATTGTGGAAAGGAACTGTTGAGTGATGTTACATGGATAAAATATTGTTGGTGGATTTTTAACATGGAGAAGATAATAGACTTTATAGTCTATTTGACTCTTCTAATGGATTGCTCGTTCCGCTGCAACTATGGTTGAAATTTTTATCATTTACCATATGTTCTAAATCTCTGATTTATTGTTGATGAAGGCTATTGATAATTGAATTATCTTTAGTCATGATATTCTTTACTGAGCTAGTTGTGCTCACCCTTTTGCTCCACAATTCCTTTCAGGTAATAAGAGTGTAGCTGGGTCGAGCGAGGATAACAAGGGAATAGAACGGTGGTCATCATTTAGTAGTTATATTTGGTGAAGAAAATAGGGTGAGGCGAACCCAACGTTGGAAGGGTGTTTTGTCACTATCATACAAGATGTCTAATGACATACAATCTCGTGTCATCATAAGACAGGGTTGTGCTCATCCACTTGCTGAGTATATCTATGGGCACTACCTATATAATCTTGGTATTTGTTTGAAGTATAATTCTCAATTAGAGACAGTGGAGATAATGATAAGTCAAGAGAAGACTCACCATTGGGAAGAATATGATAGTAATCTTCTCGTTTTTCTTTGGGGTCTATTGGGTCAACCAAGGATAATTATGTGGCCATATGATATCTATCATAACCTAGACGCGTGGGCTCCCATGTACGAAGGTTTCCTTGAGCACTTCCCAAATATTCTAATTTCTAAAACAGTTTTTGAATATACCTTTATGTAAGGTGTCATTGTGAGGTGATGTCCACGGTTGGAACATGAGTCACATTTGGTATATATTTGTATCCAAACTCACAGCATATGTGTTGTTGTATTTTGCACGACAATTGTTGTAATAAAGTTGTAGTTGTTTTCTGTACCATGTATTTGACGACTCAGAATGGGTTGGGTGGAATGAACCTATTTTGGGGTCGTTACAACAACCCTATCTTATGATGACACTAGGTTGTATGTCATTAGACATCGTGTATGATAGTGACAAAACACCTTTCCAACGTTGGGTTCGCCTCACCCTATTTTCTTCACCAAATATAACTACTAATTGATGACCACCATTCTATTCCCTTGTTACCCCCGCTCGACCCAGCTACACTCTTATTACCTGAAAGTAGACCTGACAAAATTGGCCCAGGCCCGCGGGCCGAGCTGGCCCGTAAAAACTGGGCTTTGGGCTTAACTTTTTTAGCCCATGAAAACTTGGGCGTTTTTGGCCCGGCCCGTGGCGGCCCGGCTCGTGGCCCGTGAGTTTTTTTTTTTTTTTTTTTATAATAAAATTTTGCTACTTGTAGGGCATGAACACAAGACTTGTAAGTAAATAAATAAGAGTTCAAACCAACTAAGCTACAACAACTATTTATTTTTAATACAATCTTCAATAAATTTTAACTATATTTGAAAATTATAATTAAGATATGTAGTTAATGTAGGTAATTAATAAATAATACTAATTTATAATACTATTAAAATTTTAATTGACTGAGATATGTAGTTAATAATTTCAAAGTATAAAACTATTAAACTAATAATTATTAGTTTAAGTTAGATAATATAATTATAAAAATTTAAAATTATCTATATATTAGTATTAATTACAATATTTATTATTTTTAAAAGCTAAATAAATTATATTAATTTTAAAGAATCAAATTTGATTATATACTTTGAATTACTAACAATATATAATCCGAATCAACCACTAATTTTTTAGATTGTAACTTTGCAAGTCCAAAATCTATACACAATAATATAGATAATTTTATCCCTTAATTATGCAATCCCTTACTTATTGTAGTACATTTGGAAAGTAAATCAATCATTATCCCTTAATTATGCATTTCCCCTACTTATTTAGAAAGTAAATCAATCATTATCCCAAATCATGCCTTTATTTTAATATCTAAAATTATAATACTATTAAAATTTTAATTGATTCAGATATGTAGTTAATTTAAGTAATTAGAATTATTATTATTATTATTTTTGGTGTATCAAGATTTTGTAAAAAAAAAAATAGGAAAAAGCCCGCGGGCCGGCCCGGCCCGCCCAACCTGGGCCACGGGCCTCACTTTTTCGGTCCGCCAAAACCCGGCCCGTTTTTGGCCCGGCCCGGCCCGGGCCCGCCCGCCCGTTTGCCAGGTGTACCTGAAAGGAATTGTAAAACAAAAGGGTGAGCACAACTAACCCAGTAAAGAATATCATGACTAAAGATAAATAAATTATCAATAGCCTTCAACAGAATTAAATCAGAGATTTAGAACATATGGTAGATGATAAAAAATTTCAACCATAATTGCAGCGGAACGAGCAATCCATTAGAAGAGTCAAATAGACTATAAAGTCTATTATCTTCTCCACGTTAAAAGTCCACCAACAATATTTTATCCCTGTAACATCAATCAACAGTTCCTTTCCACAATCATATGAATAATTCATAATCATAATTGTGATTCTAAATTTCGCATCCAAGACGAAGATAATTTTCATAACCTGTCTTTACCTGAAACATCAAAGATCATGGTTATACCAAATCACAGTTCCTGTTCATAATCATACTAATAAATTCATCTTTGCACCACGGCCAAAGATATTCATCAACAGTTCATCTTTACACTACATGCCAAAGATATTCAACAACAAGTCATCTTTGCACTACAGGCCAAAGATATTCATCAACAACTCATAGTGCAAATATCTTGAATTAAATAGTCATCTTTGTACTACGGGCCAAAAATATTCATCAACAACTCATCTTTCCACTACAGGCCAAAGATATTCCTCAATAATTCATATTTGCACTACAGGCCAAATATATTATTATCTCAAAGAAATATATAATCATTTCATAATTTATATAACCAATAATTATAACCATGTTGATCATTTTACCTTTGCACTTAAGCTAAAGATATTCAATTATAAATTCAATGGTCATTATCATACCAGTCAAAAATTTAACTTTGCACTACTGGCCAAAGAGAACCCATAGTCATGATCGTACCAAAAATCTATCTATCTTTACACTCAAGTCAAAGATAAATATCATCATTAGGGTTATAAAAATGTTATATATGATAATAAAAAAATAATATGATCAACATATAGTTTTAATCTCAAGAGTAATATTCATAAATCAACTATAATTTGGTTAGAAAAAGAAACTAATTTTGTCATGAATAGTAACTCGTGAATAGTAACTCGTGAATAGTAACTCATGAATAGTAACTCATGAATAGTAATTCGTGAATAGTAACTCGTGAATAGTAGCTCGTGAATAGTAACTCATGAATAGTAACTCGTGAATAGTAATTCATGAATAGTAACTCGTGAATAGTAACTCGTAAATAGTAACCCCGACATGAAAAGATAAGAATTTCACAAGAAAAATCTTACCAATATTCCGGTATAATAATATTGAAAGAAATAATATCTTTTTTTAAAAATAACATCCCTTATTATCCCTTACCTCAAAAGAGCAGTACTCCTGACTGGAATAACGCTGAACGAACTTGCACCGTATAGTAACACTCAAGATATCAAAATACTCACAAGAATACACTCGATAATATAGAGAGAGAAATAGAGAGAAAACTTCAGTTTCTGATTTGATTTTCAATTCTAACCTAAGCACCCTATTTATAGGAAATTGCTTAGAACACCAAAGCAGAAAATTAAATATAATAATATTATATTTACAAAATTGTCAAGCCCACCTTAGAAGATCTGAATTCAGCCCATTCTTATCACATGTTGAGCCCACTAATTTGCAAAAAACGTTTTTCTTTAAAATAATAATTAAAACTTCTAAAAATCAATTATTTCGGAACTTCAGAACTTCAATAATTCATAATAAATAGCCCTTTTATCAGAAAATTCGAATCTCGCGAGTTTTTATAGGAA
Source organism: Panax notoginseng (assembly GCA_016801055.1). Taxonomy (NCBI): domain Eukaryota; kingdom Viridiplantae; phylum Streptophyta; class Magnoliopsida; order Apiales; family Araliaceae; genus Panax; species Panax notoginseng. The sequence continues at coordinate 155,708,610 of CM029021.1, read as the reverse complement.
ATTCAATTCTCTACAACTTTACAGAATAAAGTTTTTCTAAATTCCAAACAAAAATTGACCGAAAATCCACAAACGGGCGATTTTACAGTCAATAATAATTTTTCGATCAAGAATTGTGTCCACCAACACACAAAACATGTATTAATCATTTAATGCCACAAAAATATTCTTCCTCCTCATATACTCATATATCCCACATTCATTGTAAAAATATCACCATCAATATATTATTAAAATAATATATTTAAATGAATTATTTTATCAGAAAAAGATAAAATATTAATTTTCAACAATTGTCACATTAAAAATTTTTTCTCCATCTATATCCACATAAAATTAATATTTTTCTCATCATATAAATCAATAATTAATTATACACAAATAATATTACAGAATCACAGTACTGGCAACCAGACCGTTCCCAAGAAAGAGGGGGCTTTCCGATAAGGATATCTCCTTACTGGCGCGCAATTAGATGACCAAACATCTCCTTAGACAGAACTTTCTAGACATTACCAATAATGTTATCTAATAATATTATTCAGATAATAAGAATTATTGCTCCGATAATAGAAAATACTGTGTAGTGACAATTATTAAAACAACAGTAATATAAAATATCAACGCAGCAATTATTGAATCAATAAAATAAATACTGAACAGTAATTACTGTAATAATTATTGAGTAACACCTTCTTACGTAAAAATCAATAATTGGTGCAATACCGTGTGCTACTGTGCAACAATGCGTATTACTGTGTTTTAACCACCGGGTATTTCAACAGTATTAACGGTAACAACTACGTCGTTATTTATAAATAACTTATTTTTGTCATTATCTTCATCCGACCGTTTTCCGTTATGGGGCCCACAAATAGCTGCGCCGTCGTACGAATATTCCCCGACAGAAAGAATATTCCACGACCAACGAATATTCTCCGACAACAATGATTATTTTATAACCACTTGTTTATTTTAAAAAAATTTCACATTTCACCCATAACTTTAACTTTTTATCAATTTAACCATTTACTGAATTGTAATTATAAGAAAAATTGAATATTTTTATTTCATAAAATTCGGGGTCTTACAATCTCCCCTCCTTATGTAATTTCGTCCCCGAAATTTATGTACTTGGTATTTCAAAGAGTTGAGAATATCTTGCTTTCATTTCAGATTCTATCTTTCCTGTCATCATAATTTCTTCATTGCTCATCTCCTGTATTTCAGATATCATTCTAGAATACAGCTTCAAAACAAAGGTTAATTGAATAAATTAACATATCACATAATATCTCGATATTATGACTGACCAACAAATAAGCTTAGGAAGGACACACTAGCGAAGGATTTACTCGTCTCTCTCCTCCTAGTCCTATTCCCCGATCTCCGTCAGAGATCATATACCTAAGCTCTGATGCCAAATGTGACGCTCCCAAAATAGGTCCATCCCATCTAACCCATTTTGAGTCGCCAAATACATGGTACAGATAACAACTACAACTTTATTACAATAATTGTCGTGTAAAATACAACAATACATATGCTATGAGTTTGGGTACAAATATATACTAACTGTGACTCATGTCCCAACCTTGGATAGCACGTCACAATAACACCTTACATAAAGGTATAGTCAAAAACTGTTTTAGAAATTAGAATCTTTGGGAAGTGCTCAAGTAAACCCTCGTACATGGGAGGCCATGCTTCTAGGTTATGATAGATATCATATGACCACAGAATTATCCTTGGTTGACCAAATAGACCCCAAAGAAAAACAAGAAGGTTACTATCATATTCTTCCCAATAGTGAGTCTTCTCTTGACTTATCATTATCTCCACTGTCTTTCATTGAGAATTATACTTCAAACAAACACCAAGATTATATAGGTAGTGCTCGTAAATATACTCAGCAAGTGGATGAGCACAACCCTGTCTTATGATGACACGAGGTTGTATGTCATTAGACATCGTGTATGATAGTGACAAAACACTCTTCCAACGTTAGGTTCGCCTCACCCTATTTTCTTCACCAAATATAACTACTAATTGATGACCACCGTTCTATTCCCTTGTTACCCCCGCTCGACCCAGCTACACTCTTATTACCTGAAAGGAATTGTGAAATAAAAGGGTGAGCACAACTAGCCCAGTAAAGAATATCATGACTAAAGATAAATAAATTATCAATAGCTTTCAACAGAATTAAATCAGAGATTTAGAACATATGGTAGATGATAAAAAATTTCAACCATAGTTGCAGCGGAACGAGCAATCCATTAGAAGAGTCAAATAGACTATAAAGTCTATTATCTTCTCCACGTTAAAAGTCCACCAACAATGTTTTATCCCTATAACATCAATCAACAATTCCTTTCCACAATCATATGAATAATTCATAATCATAATTGTGATTCTAAATTTCGCATCCAAGACGAAGATAATTTTCATCACCTGTCTTTACCTGAAACATCAAAGATCATGGTTATACCAAATCACAGTTCTTGTTCATAATCATACTAATAAATTCATCTTTGCACCACGGCCAAAGATATTCATCAACAGTTCATCTTTACACTACATGCCAAAGATATTCAACAACAAGTCATCTTTGCACTACGGGCCAAAGATATTCATCAACAACTCATAGTGCAAATATCTTGAATTAAATAGTCATCTTTGTACTACGGGCCAAAGATATTCATCAACAACTCATCTTTGCACTACAGGCCAAAGATATTCCTCAATAATTCATATTTGCACTACAGGCCAAATATATTATTATCTCAAAGAAATATATAATCATTTTAGAATTTATATAACCAATAATTATAACCATGTTGATCATTTCACCTTTACACTTAAGCTAAAGATATTCAATTATAAATTCAATGGTCATGATCATACCAGTCAAAAATTCAACTTTGCATTACTGGCCAAAGAGAACCCACAGTCATGATCGTACCAAAAATCTATCCATCTTTACACTCAAGTCAAAGAGAAATATCATCATTAGGGTTATAAAAATGTTATATATGATAATAAAAAAATAATATGATCAACATATAGTTTTAATCTCAAGAGTAATATTCATAAATCAACTATAATTTGGTTAGAAAAAGAAACCAATTTTATCATGAATAGTAACTCGTGAATAGTAACTCGTGAATAGTAACTCGTGAATAGTAACTCGTGAATAGTAACTCGTGAATAGTAACTCGTGAATAGTAACTCATGAATAGTAACCCCGACATGAAAAGATAAGAATTTCATAAAAAAAATCTTACCAATTTTCCGGTATAATAATATTGAAAGAAATAATATCATTTTTTAAAAATAACATCCCTTATTATCCCTTACTATCCCTTACCTCAAAAGAGCAGTACTCCTGACTAGAATAACGCTGAACGAACTTGCACCGTATAGCAACACTCAAGATATCAAAATACTCACAATAATACACTCGATAATATAGAGAGAGAAATAGAGAGAAAACTTCAGTTTCTGATTTGATTTTCAATTCTAACCTAAGCACCCTATTTATAGGAAATTGCTTAGAACATCAAAGCAGAAAATTGAATATAATAATATTTTATTTACAAAATTGTCAAGCCCACCTTAGAAGATCTGAATTCAGCCCATTCTTATCACATGTTGAGCCCACTAATTTGCAAAAAATGTTTTTCTATAAAATAATAATTAAAACTTCCAAAAATCAATTATTTTGAAACTTCAGAACTTCAATAATTCATAATAAATAGCCCTTTTATCAGAAAATTCGAATCTCGCGAGTTTTTATAAGAAATTCAATTCTCTACAACTTTACAGAATAAAGTTTTTCCAAATTCCAAACAAAAATTGACCGAAAATCCACAAACGGGCGATTTTACAGTCAATAATAATTTTTCGGTCAAGAATTGTGTCCACCAACACATAAAACATGTGTTAATCATTTAATGCCACAAAAATACTCTTCCTCCTCATATACTCATATATCCCACATTCATTGTAAAAATATCACCATCAATATATTATTAAAATAATATATTTAAATGAATTATTTTATCAGAAAAAGATAAAATATTAATTTTCAACAATTGTCACATTAAAAAATTTTTCTCCATCTATATCCACATAAAATTAATATTTTTCTCATCATATAAATCAATAATTAATTATACACAAATAATATTACAGAATCACAGTACTGGCAACCAGGCCGTTCCCAAGAAAGAGGGGGCTTTCCAATAAGGATATCTCCTTACTGGCGCGCAATTAGATGACCAAACATCTCCTTAGACAGAACTTTTTAGACATTACCAATAATGTTATCTAATAATATTATTCAGATAATAAGAATTATTGCTCCGATAATAGAAAATACTGTGTAGTGACAATTATTAAAACAACAGTAATATAAAATATCAACGCAGCAATTATTGAATCAATAAAATAAAATACTGAACAGTAATTACTGTAACAATTATTGAGTAACACCTTCTTACGTAAAAATCAATGCAATACCGTGTGCTACTGTGTAATAATGCGTATTACTGTGTTTTAACCACCGGGTATTCCAACAGTGTTAACGGTAACAACTACGTCGTTATTTATAAATAACTTATTTTTGTCGTTATCTTCATCCGACCGTTTTCCGTTATGGGGCCCACAAATAGCTGCGCCGTCGTACGAATATTCCCCGACAGAAAGAATATTCCACGACCAACGAATATTCTCCGACAACAATGATTATTTTATAACCACTTGTTTATTTTAAAAAAATTTCACATTTCACCCATAACTTTAACTTTTTATCAATTTAACCATTTACTGAATTGTAATTATAAAAAAAATTGAATACTTTTATTTCATAAAATTCGGGGTCTTACAATCTCCCCTCCTTATAAAATTTCGTCCCCGAAATTTACGTACTTGGTATTTCAAAGAGTTGAGAATACCTTGCTTTCATTTCAGATTCTATCTTTCCTGTCATCATAATTTTTTCATTGCTCATCTCCTGTATTTCAGATATCATTCTAGAATACAGCTTCAAAACAAAGGTTAATTGAACAAATTAACATATCACATAATATCTCGATATTATGACTGACCAACAAATAAGCTTAGGTAGGACACACTAGCGAAGGATTTATTCGTCTCTCTCCTCCTAGTCCTATTCCCCGATCTCCGTCAGAGATCATATACCTAAGCTCTGATGCCAAATGTGACGCTCCCAAAATAGGTCCATTCCATCCAACCAATTTTGAGTCGCCAAATACATGGTACAGATAACAACTACAACTTTATTACAACAATTATCGTGCAAAATACAACAATACATATGCTATGAGTTTGGGTACAAATATATACTAACTGTGACTCATGTCCCAACCTTGGATAGCACGTCACAATGACACCTTACATAAAGGTATAGTCAAAAACTGTTTTAGAAATTAGAATCTTTGGGAAGTGCTCAAGGAAACCCTCGTACATGGGAGGCCATGCTTCTAGGTTATGATAGATATCATATGGCCACAGAATTATCCTTGGTTGACCCAATAGACCCCAAAGAAAAACAAGAAGGTTACTATCATATTCTTCCCAATAGTGAGTCTTCTCTTGACTTATCATTATCTCCACTGTCTCTAATTGAGAATTATACTTCAAACAAACACCAAGATTATATAGGTAGTGCTCGTAAATATACTCAGCAAGTGGATGAGCACAACCCTGTCTTATGATGACACGAGGTTGTATGTCATTAGACATCGTGTATGATAGTGACAAAACACCCTTCCAACGTTGGGTTCGCCTCACCCTATTTTCTTTACCAAATATAACTACTAATTGATGACCACCGTTCTATTCCCTTGTTACCCCCGCTCGACCCAGCTACACTCTTATTACCTGAAAGGAATTGTGAAACAAAAGGGTGAGCACAACTAGCCCAGTAAAGAATATCATGACTAAAGATAAATAAATTATCAATAGCCTTCAACAGAATTAAATCAGAGATTTAGAACATATGGTAGATGATAAAAAATTTCAACCATAGTTGCAGCGGAACGAGCAATCCATTAGAAGAGTCAAATAGACTATAAAGTCTATTATCTTCTCCACGTTAAAAGTCCACCAACAATGTTTTATCCCTATAACATCAATCAACAGTTCCTTTCCACAATCATATGAATAATTCATAATCATAATTGTGATTCTAAATTTCGCATCCTAGACGAAGATAATTTTCATCACCTGTCTTTACCTGAAACATCAAAGATCATGGTTATACCAAATCACAGTTCTTGTTCATAATCATACTAATAAATTCATCTTTGCACCACGGCCAAAGATATTCATCAACAGTTCATCTTTACACTACATGCCAAAGATATTCAACAACAAGTCATCTTTGCACTACGGGCCAAAGAAATTCATCAACAACTCATAGTGCAAATATCTTGAATTAAATAGTCATCTTTGTACTACGGGCCAAAGATATTCATCAACAACTCATCTTTGCACTACATGCCAAAGATATTCCTCAATAATTCATATTTGCACTACAGGCCAAATATATTATTATCTCAAAGAAATATATAATCATTTTAGAATTTATATAACCAATAATTATAACCATGTTGATCATTTCACCTTTGCACTTAAGCTAAAGATATTCAATTATAAATTCAATGGTCATGATCATACCAGTCAAAAATTCAACTTTGCACTACTGGCCAAAGAGAACCCATAGTCATGATCGTACCAAAAATCTATCCATCTTTACACTCAAGTCAAAGAGAAATATCATCATTAGGGTTATAAAAATGTTATATATGATAATAAAAAAATAATATGATCAATATATAGTTTTAATCTCAAGAGTAATATTCATAAATCAACTATAATTTGGTTAGAAAAAGAAACTAATTTTGTCATGAATAGTAACTCGTGAATAGTAACTCGTGAATAGTAACTCATGAATAGTAACTCATGAATAGTAATTCGTGAATAGTAACTCGTGAATAGTAGCTCGTGAATAGTAACTCATGAATAGTAACTCGTGAATAGTAATTCATGAATAGTAACTCGTGAATAGTAACTCGTAAATAGTAACCCCGACATGAAAAGATAAGAATTTCACAAGAAAAATCTTACCAATATTCCGGTATAATAATATTGAAAGAAATAATATCTTTTTTTAAAAATAACATCCCTTATTATCCCTTACCTCAAAAGAGCAGTACTCCTGACTGGAATAACGCTGAACGAACTTGCACCGTATAGTAACACTCAAGATATCAAAATACTCACAAGAATACACTCGATAATATAGAGAGAGAAATAGAGAGAAAACTTCAGTTTCTGATTTGATTTTCAATTCTAACCTAAGCACCCTATTTATAGGAAATTGCTTAGAACACCAAAGCAGAAAATTAAATATAATAATATTATATTTACAAAATTGTCAAGCCCACCTTAGAAGATCTGAATTCAGCCCATTCTTATCACATGTTGAGCCCACTAATTTGCAAAAAACGTTTTTCTTTAAAATAATAATTAAAACTTCTAAAAATCAATTATTTCGGAACTTCAGAACTTCAATAATTCATAATAAATAGCCCTTTTATCAGAAAATTCGAATCTCGCGAGTTTTTATAGGAAATTCAATTCTCTACAACTTTACAGAATAAAGTTTTTCTAAATTCCAAACAAAAATTGACCGAAAATCTACAAACGGGCGATTTTACAGTCAATAATAATTTTTCGATCAAGAATTGTGTCCACCAACACACAAAACATGTATTAATCATTTAATGCCACAAAAATATTCTTCCTCCTCATATACTCATATATCCCACATTCATTGTAAAAATATCACCATCAATATATTATTAAAATAATATATTTAAATGAATTATTTTATCAGAAAAAGATAAAATATTAATTTTCAACAATTGTCACATTAAAAATTTTTTCTCCATCTATATCCACATAAAATTAATATTTTTCTCATCATATAAATCAATAATTAATTATACACAAATAATATTACAGAATCACAGTACTGGCAACCAGACCGTTCCCAAGAAAGAGGGGGCTTTCCGATAAGGATATCTCCTTACTGGCGCGCAATTAGATGACCAAACATCTCCTTAGACAGAACTTTCTAGACATTACCAATAATGTTATCTAATAATATTATTCAGATAATAAGAATTATTGCTCCGATAATAGAAAATACTGTGTAGTGACAATTATTAAAACAATAGTAATATAAAATATCAACGCAGCAATTATTGAATCAATAAAATAAATACTGAACAGTAATTACTGTAATAATTATTGAGTAACACCTTCTTACGTAAAAATCAATAATTGGTGCAATACCGTGTGCTACTGTGCAACAATGCGTATTACTGTGTTTTAACCACCGGGTATTTCAACAGTATTAACGGTAACAACTACGTCGTTATTTATAAATAACTTATTTTTGTCATTATCTTCATCCGACCGTTTTCCGTTATGGGGCCCACAAATAGCTGCGCCGTCGTACGAATATTCCCCGACAGAAAGAATATTCCACGACCAACGAATATTCTCCGACAACAATGATTATTTTATAACCACTTGTTTATTTTAAAAAAATTTCACATTTCACCCATAACTTTAACTTTTTATCAATTTAACCATTTACTGAATTGTAATTATAAGAAAAATTAAATACTTTTATTTCATAAAATTCGGGGTCTTACAAGAATATTGGGATAATATGTGGCATGTCAATTAACCCTTATTTTGTGGTAGTGTTTGAAAGTGACATCCGAGAATGTCGAGATAAGCAATGGAGCACATGAGACCGTTGAGTCACCGATGATCAATACCCATGATAATGTACATCAGGAAGACAATAATCCTCAGATAAATAACAACACCGACCAGATGATGAATGATGGTATTCAAACTCAAAATAAGTCCTCAATACTTTTATTATTACACTATTTTACAGAATAATGAGGACTACTAAAACAACTATCTCGGTCCATCACTCCATTCTCCAACTCGTCCCAGCTATATTCTCATTTTCTGATGAGAACAATGAAAGCAAGGGGTGAGCTTAACTAGCCCAGTAAGAAATATTATGACTAAGATAATGCAGAATAAATTATCGTTAGCCTTTAACAGTGTTAAACTGATAAAATATAATAAACATCAAGTTTAACTGTAGTAGAACAAGTAATCCATTAGAAGAGTCAAGTAGAGCATGATATCTACTATATTCTATGATTTAAAAAGTTTATCATCAATTTTATCGCTGAGACTTTGCTTAATAAATAATTCACATCATCGAATCATCCCTGCACTACGGGCCTATGATATTCATTAGTATCACAACCACGAATTATCCATGCACTACGGGCCAAGGATATTCGTGTTTTTATCAATGGTCATGATCATGCCAACAACTGTCCATCAATACTCTACGGGCCAATGAGGACATTTACCACATCATTTGTAATATTACGGTCATGATTATGCCGAATAATCCCTTATCATAATCATACAAATCAACAGTCCATCTATGCACGTAAGCCAAAGATGACTTTCATCACAATATAGCATGAGGATTATGACAATGATATAAGAATTCAATTAAAAGAAAATAAATGAATTTTTTTAAAGATTTATAATTTAATTTATCAAATATTTAATAATGTCCAAATTATCAACATGATACTGTTTTGTGGAGTAAAATTAAAGAATAATATTGTATAAAAAATGATTTGGACCGAAAAAAACTAATTTTTATCATGAATAGTACCCCATGTGAATAGTAACCGAATGAATAGTACTCCGTGAATAGTACTTCGAGAATAGTACCCCAAAAATAGTACTCTGACATGAAAAAGGTTAAAATTTATCAAGAATGTTCAGAATAATATTTTCGTGAAAAAGATACTGGATGAAGCGCAAATATCAAGGATATTCTACTAATTTTATGGAGTATAGAAGCCAAAATTTAACAAAATGAGTATAGAATTTGAAATCTGAAACGAAATATTATTACTTACATACTACAGAGTATGGAAAAAAATATTATTTCATACGAATACTGAACAAAAATAATATCCCTTACGAATACGGAAGAAATAATACCCCTTACCTTAAAAAGAAGAGTATTCTAACTGGTATAACGAGAATATTCTTGAAAAAAACTTTTACTATTTTCTACACTCAAAGCTTCTGAAAACTCTAAATAAATATGCTCAATATTATAGAAGAAGAATTCTCTATTCTGGTGTGATTTTCAATTCTAACTAAGCATCCTATTTATAAGAGATTGGAAAGGATATTATTTGAAAAAGTTTTTCACGGACACACAGGAGCGAGATCACGGGCTGTCATACGAATTCATCTAAAATTTTATTCTATGAAAACACTATGCATAATAAAATATAATATATTCTATTTTTCATAAAAAATAAAATTTATTTTATATATATATATATATATATATATATATATATATATATATATATGAGATAATGACATGTGCCCACATGTATTTGAATTGTCAGGGTAAGTCGTGAATTCACCAATTCCCTTCCCCTGACAATTCAAAAACATGTGGGCACATGTCATTATCATATATATATATATATATATATATATATATATATATATATATATATGTAATAAATATAATTATTCCCTCATAACACGTAAACTTTCCCACCCCCCATTTTCATTTCATCTAACATGTGGGCCCCGCCTCACATGTCATTTTCACAAACATTATATATATATACCGAATAACTTTCTACCGATTATTTTGAAAAATAGATAAATGGGGGTCCATAAAATAAGAAAAATTTACAACAAATACTTCATAAAAAAAAATCTCCTCAATATTTTTAACAATATTTATTCATATTATTATAACTCGCAATATTAACAACCAGATCGTTCCCAAGAAAGAGGGGGCTTTCTGATAAGGATTTTTCCCTATTGGCGCGCAATTAGGTGACAAAACCTCTCACCGACAGAACTTTCTAGACATTGTTAATTATGTAGATAATAATATGAATAACTTGTCATCTCAATTATTTATTGAATAATATAAAATATTGACAATAATTGAATCAAATAACGTGAGATACTATGCAGCAATTACTGTAGCAATAATTGAATATAACTGAGTGACTTCTCACGTAAGGATCAATAATTAATACCGTGTGTTACTATGCAACCACGCGTATTACTGTACTTTTAACACCGGATATTTCAACAGTTAACGGTAAAACTTCCGTTATTATTTTCATAAAAAGATAATTCTGTCGTTTTTTAACTCCGACAATAATTTTGTTGTGGGGTTCACCAATGATTGTGTCATCGTATGAATATTTTCTGTTAAAACGAATATTTCCCAACCAATCGAATATTTTATGACAACTTGCATACTTTGCAAAATTTATAAATATTACTCACAACTATAATATTATATCAAATCCACACCATAATATAAAAATATATTTCGAGAAAAAATTTAATCTTTATTTATAAAAATTGGGGTCTTACATTCCTCACACGAAACAATCACCTTTAGGTTTTAAGGTTTTGTGTTTGAACTGATTTGGTTTTGCCTTCGATCTGGTGTATACTTATTCCCATGTTTAGAATGTTTGTTGAACGGTTTACGAGGTTTGCGATCATCAACTAAATTTACCTTGGAAGACATCTTCTTGACTTTGGCAGTTTTATCTAAATTTCTGTTCTTTTCCTCAATACGAATATGAACAATTAACTCCTCTAAGGTCATGTCTTTCCTTTTATGTTTCATAGTGTTCTTGTAATCTTTCCAAGAATCAGATAATTTCTCTATAAGGGAGCTAACAATAAAAGGAGCAGGTAAAATCATGCCTTCATTATTAAGTTCGACTACGATAAGATGAAAAACATGAATTTAGGAAGAAATATCTTTATCATAGGTCATGTAAAAATTAAGTAAATTACCAATTGCATACTTCTTGACACCATCATCTTCCACAACATATTTCAAAACTAAAGCATCCCAAATTTCAGCAGCATGTTTATATAGACAATAGATATCAAAAAGTTTATTTGACAAAGAGTTGAGAATGATAACCTTGCAAATTTTATCAGCAGAAGTCCAAGTACTAATAAAAGATTCATATTCTTTCTTTTGTTCATCGGTAGCATCCTTAGGGGGTTCAACAGGTTTTGGTTTGGTTAAAATATGGTAACCTTTAGCAACGTCCATAATCAAAAGTAATTTGATTTGCCATCGTTTAAAATTGGATCCATCAAAAGGCTCAACTTTGGTCAAATTAGGGACAAATTTAGTAGCAGTAATCATATCAGAATCCATTAATTCTACTTAAGATTGTTGGAGAACACAAATAAAATATAGGATTCAACCATAAAATAAAATAAGGGCAGAAATATAACTTTTCGATTTATAGTGAACTATGCTGAACAGAGGCGTGTAGTGCACTGTCCTTAAGTAAAAATTTCACCCCTCAGAAAACTTTTCTCAGTGCTAAGGTCATTGACGAAATCCTACTCCAGGATTAAACGACCATTCACCCAACTAATCAGCACTCGAAATAGTTGAATGACCCAGGGACAACTTCTAATTCTTTCTTACTCGAACTCAAAAATTAACTTTTTATATACAATAAAATGTATACAGAACTCACTATTTATATATATAATACTAGCAGTGAAAATGTGTGTGTGTGTGTGTATATATATATATATATATTCCATTTCTTAAGCTCACCCTTATTGAGCTCACCCCGAACTCACCTTGTCTTTTTTTTATATAAAAAAAATATAACTAATAAAAAATGTATAATAATTTTTGGAATTGAAAGTTTTTTTAAAAAAAGTGTTTTGGGTGTGATTTGGGTACATATAATAAAACAGTGTTATATGTACCCAAATCACACCCAAAACACTTTTTTTAAAAAAACTTTCAATTTCAAAAATTATTATAAATTTTTTATTAGTTATATTTTTTTTATAAAAAAAAAAAGGTTGGGTGAGCTCGTGGTGAGCTCAATAAGGGTGAGCTTAAGATCCTTGCTCTATATATATATATGTAAGACCCCAACTTATTATAAATAAAATTAAATTTTCTCTAATTATTATTTTGAATAATAGGGTGTTAATTTGATATAATGCTTTAGTTATGAGTGAAATGTGCAAATTTTATAAAATAAACAAGTGGTTATAAAATATTCATTTTATCGGAGAATATTCGTTTGGTCGTGGAATATTCTTTTGTAGGAAATATCCGTACAACAGCGCAGTCATTTGTGGACCCCATAATAAAATAACTGTCGGATGAAGAAAACGACAAGTTTGAGTTTTTATAAATAACGGCGTAGTTGTTACCGTTAACACTGTTAGAATACTCGGTGGTTAAAATACAGTAATACGCGTAGTTGCACAGTAGCACACGGTATTGCACAGTATTGATGAATTATTGATCCTTACGTAAGAAAGCACTACTCAATAATTGTTACAGTAATTACTGCTCAATATTTTATTTTATTGATTCAATAATTGCTGCGTTGATATTTTATATTATTGCTGTTTCAATAATTGTCACTGCACATTATCTCCATTATCAGATCAATAATTCATATTATTTAAATAATATTATTAAATAACATTATTAATAATGTCTAAGGAAATTCTGTCTAAGGAGAGGTTTGGTCACCTAATTGTGCGCCAGTAAGGAAAAATTCTTATCGAAAAGCCCCCTCTTTCCTGGGAACGACCTGGTTGTCATAATTGTGATTCTGTAATATTATTTGTGAATAATTAATTATTGATTTATATGATAAGAAAATATTTGTTTTTATGTGGATAAAAATGAAAGATTTAATTTTGAGGTGTTTTATCAGTATTTTGTTGGAATGGAGGTTTTAAAAATTAAAATAGTGTTCTTAAAGCTTTATTGCGTGAGTTATAATTTTAATCCGACCGTTGGATCGTTGTGATTTTTGGATATGTTATACATATATAAGTTGAGTATATATCCATAAATTTTGAACCGTTAAAAATTAACGTATGATTAGTTATGAATTTTTTGAGGTATTGAAAATCATCCGTTTGTAGATTTCGGATATTTTCAGTTTGGAATTTGGAAAAACTTAAAGTTATAAAGTTGTAGAGAATTCAATTTCGTGTGGAATGGATATAAGATTCGAATTTTTCTGATAAAAGGGTTATTTTATATGAATTATTGAATTACTGATTATTTAAAATATTTTGAAAATTTCTAGAATTGGTGGGCCCCACTTTTGGTTGGTGAGAAATATGCTGAAATTTTATTTCAAAAGTGGTGGGCGGGAATAGTAGCAGGTAAAGCCATCAGGTAGCAAGTTAAGTCTACTTCGACGTTTTAACATTTTTCTATAATTAGGGTGCTGAGTTAGAATTGAAAATCACACCAGAAACAAGTTTTTTTTCTCTCTCTCTATATATATTATCGAGCTTATTTTGTGAGTATTTAGATACTATGAGAGTTACTATTCAGTGCAAGTTTTCTTCAGCGTCATATCCGATATTCCGGTCAGAAATACTGTATTTTGAGGTAAGGGTTGTTAGTTTTTTGTAAATGGTATTATTTCTTTCAATATCATTATGCCAAAATATTGTTCTGAACTTTTTATCAAATTTAAAATTTTTTATATCGGGGTTACTATTCACGTATGTGACGCCGCCAAAATAGGTATACAACACCCATTCTGAGTTGATAAAATACATGGTATAGAAATAACTACATCTTTACTATTACAACATAAGAACTGTGAGTTTAAATATAAATAATGTCATCTAGACAATATCCACACTCAAATAAGTCCTCATTACAATTATTGATACATTAATTCACAAAAATAGTGAGGACTACTAAAATAACTTCTAGAACCATCATTCCATACCCCTACTAGTACTCACTACATTCTCGCCTCCTGAGAAAAATGGAACAAAAAGGAAAAGGGTGAGCTCAACTAGCCCAGTAAAGAACATTATGACTAAGATAATACAGAATAAATTATCGTTAGTCTTCAACAAGAAAAAATCTAATAGAATACAAGAGACAACAAATTTTAAATCAATATTCGCAGCGGAAAATAATAATTCGTAGAAGAGTTACGTAAAGAGTGAAATCTACTATTATCCATGAATTTAAAAGTCCATCATCAATATTTTATCCCTGTAACATCAATCAATATTCATCTTTGCACTACAAGCCAAAGATATTCATCAGTTGATCATGTTCATCTCAACACCTGTTCATCTCTTTGCACTACGGGCCAAAGATATTCATCAAGAAATCATTCATCTTTGTACTACAAGCCAAAGATATTCAGTTATATCATCATTTAGGACTGAGGATGATGAAAAATATTTTAAAGGAAACGAATCCAGTAAAACAAAATAACAAATATTAAGGATTCGTATTTCGGTTTATCCATGTCCAAAAATACCTTATAAATAATCATAGTGAAGTAAAATTCAAGAATGATCAAAACATGGATACAATCAAAGCTAGTATCCAGAATAGATATTTTGGACAAAAAGAATAAAATTTTATTTTTCGGTGAGTAGTAACTCGTGAATAGTAACTCATGAATAGTAACCCCGACATTAAAAGTTCTAAATTTGATAAAAAAATTTAACCAATATTTTTGCATAATGATATTGAAGAAATAATATCATTTTCGAATAAAATAACATCCCTTACCTTGTAAAGACAGTACTTCTAGTTGAAACACCGGATATAGGCTATGACTTGAACTTGCACCGTATAGCAACACTCAAAGTATTAAAATACTCACAAGAATACGCTCAATATAACGAGAGAGAAAGATAGAGAAATCTTTAGTTTCTGGTGTGATTTTCAATTCTAACCTAAGCACCCTATTTATAGAAAAATACTTAGAACACCAAAGCAGAAAATTTAATAAAATATTAATATATAAATAAAATTTTCTACGCCAACCTTAGACTTCTGAATTCAGCAACTTAGCATGTGATTAATGAGGCTCATAACATATAAAAAATGTTTTTCTTAATTAAAATAATTAAAACTTCTAAAAATCAATTATTTCAGAATTTCAGAACTTCAATAATTCATAATAAATAGCCTTTTATCAGAAAATTCGAATCTCGCAATTTTTTATAGGAAATTCAATTCTCTACAACTTTACATAAGAAAATTTTTCCAAATTCCAAACAAA
Source organism: Panax notoginseng (assembly GCA_016801055.1). Lineage (NCBI taxonomy): Eukaryota > Viridiplantae > Streptophyta > Magnoliopsida > Apiales > Araliaceae > Panax > Panax notoginseng. The sequence continues at coordinate 155,692,333 of CM029021.1, read as the reverse complement.
AATTGACCGAAATCTATAAACGGACGATTTTACAAGCTATAATCAAATTTCAGTCAAGAAATGGGTCCACAGACATGTTTAACATGTTTTAAACAACTTTTACAACGAAAATACTCTTTCTCCTCATATACTCATATATCCCACATTCATTATAAAAATATCATTATTATTATATTATAATAATATAATAAAATATTATTTTATCAGAAAAGATAAAATATCGATTTTTAACAATTGTCACTTTAAAAATTTTCTTCATCTATATCCATATACTATGAGTTTAAATACAAATATTATCTTCTAGACAATATCCACACTCAAATAAGTCCTCATTACAATTATTGAAACATTATTTTACAAAATAGTGAGGACTGCTAACACATCTTCCTAGAACCATCACTCCATACCCCGACTAGATCCTGCTATGTTCTCACCTCATGAGAAGAAAAATAGAACAAAAAGGAAAAGGGTGAGCTCAACTAGCCCAATAAAGAATATTATGACTAAGATAATATACAACAAATTATCATCAGTATTCAACAGGGAAAAATCTGATATAATATAATCGACAACAAGTTTTAGATCAACAACTGCAACGGAAACATCAAACCATTAGAAGAGTCAAGTAGAGAATGAATTCTACTATCTTCTAAGATTTAAAAGTCCATCATCAATATTTTATCCCTGTAACATCAATTAATAATCATCTTTAACCAAATATTCATCTTTGCACTACAGGCCAAAGATATTCATTTGTATCACCAGTCAGTCATGTTCATCTCAACACCTGTTCATCTTTGCACTACAGGCCAAAGATATTCATCAGGTAATCATACATCTTTGCACTACAGGCCAAAGATATTCAGTAATATCATCATTTAGGACTGAGGATGATGAAAAATATGTAAGACCCCAACTTTTATAAATAAAGATGAATTTTCTATAAATATCATTTTTGAATATTATGGAGTTAATTTGATATAATGTTATAGTTGTGGGTAATATTTATAAATTTTGCAAAGTACGCAAGTTGTTATATAATATTCGATTGGTCGGGGAATATTCGTTTTAACAGGGAATATTCGTACAACGACACAATCATTGGTGGACCCCACAACGGAATTATTGTCGGATTGAGAAAACGACAAAAATATTTTATTAAAAATAACGGCGGAAATTTTACCATTGTTACTGTTGAACTACTCGGTAGTAAAAGTACAGTAATACGTGTGGTTGCATAGTAGCACACGGTATTGATTATTAATTCTTATGTGAGAAGTCACTCAGTTTGATTCAATTATTGTCAGTTAATAATATGAATTATTTAGCGATAATGACGTTTTGTTTTATTCGTATTATTAACGTAATAAAACAGAAACATCTTTTTATATAAAACAGAATACTTTATTAAAGTTATTCTATAAATAGAATATATTATATTTTATTTAAAAGATTTTTCTTTAAATATGGACCGTCAGATTAAAGTAATAAATCTGGACCGTTCATGGATTAGTTACTATGCATTCTATTTTTCTATAAATAGCAGCTCATTCCTTCATTATTTCTTACGAATTCACTGAACTCTAGAGAGAGAAACTATAGAGAGAAACTATAGAGAGAGAGAAGAAGAGAATTCTGCTACTTAACTACTTCCTTATTTCAGCTCGTCTTTAAAACGGTAAGGGGTGTTATTCTTTCTTATTCATGAAGAGAACTGTTGTTATTCCATTTCTTATTATTCTGTTGGAATAACCTGTATACGCGGATATACCCTATACTTGGTGACATTCTTCTATTATTCTGTTGGAACATCCTGTCTGTGTGTTTTACACCGGACCTGGTTCCGTTTTTATTATTATTCTGTTGGAACATCCTGTCTGTGTGTTTTACACCGGACCTGGTTCCGTTTTTATTATTATTCTGTTGGAACATCCTGTCTGTGTGTTTTACACCGGACCTGGTTCCATTATTTATTATTCTGTCGGAATATCCTGTCTGTGTGTTTTACACCGGACCTGGTTCCATTATTTATTATTCTGTCGGAATATCCTGTCTGTGCGTTTACGCCGGACCTGGTTCCATTATTTATTATTCTGTTGGAATAACCTGTCTGTGCGGTCTATCGCATGCATGATGATTTCTTTTGTTATTCCATTCTTTATTGTACTCAGTTGGTTAAGTTTTGACTTCTATACTCCATGAAATTTGTGGAATATCCTTGATAATTGCGGTTCATCCAGTATCTTTTCATGAAAATATTCTTCTAAGTATTCTTGAATTTTACTCCACAAAGCAATATCATGTTGACAATTTGGACGTTGTTAATTCTTGGATAAATTAATTCTTGAACTTATTTTATTGAATTCTTATATCATTGTCATCATCCTCATGTGTATAAAATGTTGAAAGTCATCTGTGGCCTGTAGTGCATAGATGGACTTGGTATGATTATGACCAGGGATTATTCGGTATAATCATAACCGTAATGTTACAAATGATGTGGTAAAAGTCCTCATTGGCCCGTAGTGCGTTGATGGACAGTTGTTGGCATGATCATGACCATTAATGAATATACGAATATCCTTGGCCGTAGTGCAGGGGTGATTCGATGATGTGAATTATTTTATTAAGCTGAGTCTCAGCGATCACAGTGTTGGAAAATCTTTTAAATCATAAAAGATAGTAGAGTTTATTTTCTACTTGACTCTTTTAATGGATTGCTTGTTCCGCTGCAGTTAAACTTGATGTCTATTATATTTTATCAGTTTAACATTGTTGAAGGCTAATGATAATTTATTCTGCATTATCTTAGTCATAATATTTCTTACTGGGCTAGTTGAGCTCACCCTTTCTTTCACTGTTCTCTTCAGGAAATGAGAACGTAGCTGGGACAAGTCGGGGTACGGAGTGATGGTCCGAATGATAGTATTAGTTAGTAGTCCTCACTATTCTATGTAATGGTGTGTTAATAAATGTAATGAGGACTCCTTTTGAGTATGAATACTCTCTAGAAGATAATATTTGTATTCAAACTCACAGTTTATGTTTTGTCGTATTGTACACGACAGATGTATTAATCAGTTGTATTTGTATTCTGTACTATGTATCTGACGACCCAAGATGGGTGATGTATACCTAATTTTGGGGGCGTCACAAAATATCTTAAAGAAAACGAATCCAGTGAGACAAAAGGACAAATAGTAGGGATTCGTATAACAGTTTATCCAATATCAATAATACTTCATAATAATTAATTGTGAAGCAGAATTCAAAAATAAAGATCAAAACATGGATACAACCAAAGATAGTAACCATAATAGACATCTTGGACAAAAAGGGAAAATTTTATTTTTCGGTGAATAGTGCCGTATTCGTGAATAGTGTCGTATACGTGAATAGTAACTCCGACACAAAAAGTTTCAAATTTGATAAAAAAACTCATATCAATATTTCAGCATAATGATATTGAAGAAAATAATATTATTTAAGAAGAAAATAATATCCCTTACCTCAAAATATCAGTACTTCTATTCGGAATATCGGTATAAGGCTGAAAGAAACTTGCACTGATGAATAGAAACTCACAAAGTATCTAAATACTTCCAAAATACATTCAATAATCTAGAGAGAGAAAGAGAGAAAACTTGTTTCTGGTGTGATTTTCAATTCTAACTTAGCCCTCTATTTATAGGAAAATATTAGCACGCCGAAGCAGACTTAACCTGCAATGTGACGCCCCCAAAATTAGGTATACATCACTCATCTTAGGTCGCCAGATATATGGTACAGAATTCAAATACATCTTACTAATACAACTGTCGTGTACAACACGACAAAACATAAACTGAGAGTTTGAATACAAATATTGTCTACTAGAGATTATACAAACTCAAAAGGAGTCCTCATTACAATTATTATCACACTATTTCACAGAATAGTGAGGACTACTAATGCTATTCTCTGGACCATCACTCCGTTCCCCGACTCGTCCCACCTATATTCTCATTTTCTGAAGAGAACAATGAAAGCAAAAGGGTGAGCTCAACTAGCCCAGTAAAAAATATTATGACTAAGATAATGCAGAATAAATTAACATTAGTCTCCAACAATGTTAAACTGATAAAATATAATAGACATCAAGCTTAACTGCAGCGGAACAAGCAATCCATTAAAAGAGTCAAGTAGAAAATAAAATATACTATCTTTTATGATTTAAAAGGTTTTTCATGACTTTTATCGCTGTGACTCATCTTAATAAATAATCCACATCATCGAATCACCCCTGCACTACGGCCAAGGATATTCTTTAGTATCACGACCACGAATTATCCATGCACTACGGCTAAAGATAATCATGTTTTCATCAACGGTCCTGATCATGCCATAAAATAATTCATCTTTGCACTACGGCCAAAGAGAATCCATAGCCATAATCATACCAAAAACTGTCCATCAATGCACTACGACAAATGAGGATTTTTACCACATCATTTGTAACATTACGGTCATGATTACACCGAATAATCCCTGGTCATAATCATACCAAGTCCATCTATGCACTACAGGCCACAGATGACTTTCAACAAAATATAATCATGAGAATAATGACAATGATATACGAATTCAATAAAACAAGTTCAAGAATTAATTTATCCAGGAACTGATAACGTCCAAATTGTCAACATGATACTGCTTTGTGGAGTAAAATTCAAGAATGCTCAGAAGAATATTTCTATGAAAAGATACTGGATGAAGCGCAAATATAAAGGATATTCCACTAATTTCATGGAGTATAGAAGTCAAAACTTTATCCAACTGAGTATAATAAGGAATGGAATAACAAAAGAAATCACCAGGCATGCGATAGACCGCATAGGCAGGTTATTCCAACAGAATAATAAATAACGGAACCAGGTCCGACATAAATCGCACAGACAGGATATTCTAACAGAATAGTAAAGACGGAACCAGGTCCAGCGTAGAACGCACAGACAGGATATTCCAACAGAATAGTAATGACGGAACCAGGTCCGACGTAGAATGCACAGACAGGATGTTCCAACAGAATAATAAAAAATAGAACCAGGTTCGGCGTAGAACGCACAGACAGGATGTTCCAGCAGAATAATAAGGAATGGAATAATAGAAGAATTTCACCAAGTATGCGGTACTTCGCATAAACAGGTTATTCCAACATAATAACAAAGAATAGAACAACAGAAGTTCTCTTCATGAAAATGAAAGAAAGAAATAATATTCCCTACCTTTGAAAAAAACTGGATATAGGAGTAGTGAGGGAGCAGACTTCTCTTCTTCTATAGATTTTCTCTCTATAGCTTCTCTCTATAATTTCTCTCTATAATAATGGCTCTAAAGCTTTAGTGAATTGGTGAAAAATGAAGGAAGAATGAGCTTCTATTTATAGGAAAACATAGTTTCAATAATTGCACGTTTTGGGGCTCAAAATATTATAGTGCAATACCTCCAACTTTTCATTCATTTTTAATTCAATCATCCAAGTATTATCAAACTTGCACCAACTCCCCTAATAGTAAATCATGTGAATCAATAGTAAAATCATGTGACTCAATAGTTCTAAACATGTGAAAAATTAATTACAATATAGTACCTCCCTCTATACCTCCATTTTTAACTTAGTCATGCAAGTATTATCAATCTTGCACCAACTCCCCTAATAGTAACAAGAATGTGAGTCAATAGTATAACATGTGAACAAATAGTTATAATCATGTGAAATAATAGCAATCAATTGCTCATTTATCTGGTTAAATACCCGATTGGTCAATATAACCTCCAGAAATCAATTATTATCGAAATAAATGTCGATTTTCACTAACACAAACAATTCTAACATAATGAAACCATTTTTATCAAAAATATAAATTTTGAAATTTCGAAGTTTGACTTTTTTCGAAAAAATCAACTGTTGACTTTTTGACCAAATAGTGAATTTCGGAAAATTTTGTGTTTATAGACTATTTTTACTAATTTCGACGTTCCGGACTCAAATATCACGTCTGCGTCTCCAAATTCAACTCCGAACAATATTCATCATTAATATTATAACTCGTGAATAGTAACTCGTGAATAGTACTCCGACACGAAAAGTACCCCAAATACCTGAGTGAACAATACTAGAGTTAATAATAATTTGGGTGAATAGTAACCCGTGAATAGTAACTCGTGAATAGTAACTCATGAATAGTACTCCGACATAAAAAGTGTCCCGAATACCTGATTGAACAATACTGAGTGACTTCTCACATAAGCATCAATAATCAATACCGTGTGCTACTATGCAACCACGCGTATTACTGTACTTTTAACACCGGGTGTTTCAACAGTTAACGGTAAAACTTCCGCCGTTATTTCCATAAAATATTTTTGTCGTTTTCTCAATCCGACAATAATTCCGTTGTGGGGTCCACCAATGATATACCGTCGTACGGATATTCCTTAACAAAAAAATAATATTTCCCGACCAATCGAATATTATATAACAACTTGCATACTTTACAAAATTTATAAATACTACCCACAACTATAACATTATATCAAATTCATGCCATAATATAAAAAAAAATAAAAATAAATAAAAATATTTCGAGAATATTAAATATTTATTCATAAAATCTGGGGTCTCACAATCTCCCCTCCTTATGGAATTTCGCCCTCGAAATTTACGTACGTACCTGGAATGCTGAAGAGGTGAGGATACCTCGTCAGATTCTAACTCTTGAGGTATAACCTTTGAGTGTTGAATACGATTCTTCTTATCCAAGATGTTAACATGTATCTCCTCATACGTTAAATCTTCTGCTATCTCGTCCGGTTCTAAATTAATAATGTGGTTCGGGTCGTCCATATTTTTACATAACATCAACACGTTAAAAACGTTATAAACACGCGACATACTTGGCGGTAAAATGAGTATATAAGCCACAGTTTTTACTTGATCGATGATTTAAAATGGGTCAATTAAATCGAGGGTTGAGATTTCCTCTCTTCGTTGATTCTTTCTTCTAGAATAACGCCCTCTTGAACCTTCTTCTTCACATTCATCAGCTCCGGGTTTGTAGCTTGAGCGGCTTTAACTTTATCGATTAAAGTCAATTCTACTCGTATATTTGTTATCTTCACGTGAGTTCCTAGAGTCTTTAACTCTAACTTCATCATTTGTAAGTCGTACGAAATGAGTCTTTGTGTTAACAACATCGCACTCGTAAACGCATACAATCTTCTACTAAACGCGTCAGCTACCACGTTCACATTTCCACGATGAAATTGCATGGTACGATCGTAATCTTCAATAGCTCGAGCCGACGTCTTTGGCGCATTATACGTTCGTTTTGGTTGAAGAAATATTTGAAGGTTTAAGAAATGGATTTTGCACTGGGGTCAATACAAAATTCGATTTCACGCTCTAAGGGTAGGCTAAGAAGTCTTCAAGAATACATCAAGAAATTTATTAACGATAGAAATATTATTCAAAACTGTGACTCTCATCCAAGACTTGGATAGTACGTCACATTGATACCTATCAACTTGACATCGTCATTCACAACGTCCCCTACGGAAAGTTTGACTTCGGTGCATTCCACACAAGGAAGTCACCAGCGAAAGGCTTGGGGCTCTTTACTTATGGCTTGATATGACAATGATTGACTTTAGTGGTCTGGTTGCTTGAATTCGCATAGCAGGTTGGTTAGGAATATGAAAGTTAACCACCTTACGAAAAGAATGATGAGTAGTTAACCAATCGTTCCTAAAATCACATCAAAGGCAAGTATTTTCAAAGAGATACGATCGACAGGTAACGTGAAAGTGTTGATTGGAACAAGATTTATAAATAGTGGATGTAACGAAAGTTTTTACTATCGAAGTTTCAACCAATAAGTCAAAGTCTAATTTCTTCGAAGTCAAATTTAAACGTTGAGCGCAAGAAAGAGAGATAAAAGAATGGGTAGAACCGGTATCTAATAAGGTATAGACTTTGCAAGAATTTATAATTAACTAACCCGTGATAACTTCGTTTGATTCCTCGTTAGGGTAATTCAAAACTCGATGCTGGATTTTCCCAATTACTGTCGAAAAAAAAATTACATATCAACTATTTTAGCTTTCTTGGATCGGACTTCTCTTTTCACAATATCAACGCGTCGTGCGGCTTTCACCCATGCATCTTTCATTCTCACTCGTTCAGTTATTTCTTCTTTCAGCTGCTCCTTGACATTTGAATTCTCAGATTCCAGCTTTAATATCGTATTCTCTGCCAAAGAGTGCTTCTGTTCAACCATCGCACATCGGGTAATACAATTTTGAATTATTGCATCCCATTGTTCTACGACCGCCTGTCGTTCTTCAGCCTGCTCTTCTAACTCATGAATATGATTTTGTAATTCTACATTTTGATCAATAAGTTCTTCTAATAAATCAACCTCAGGTTCCTCTTCTTCCTCACTCTCAGTTGCTACCTTTGCGACTAGCTTGAGTGCAACTTTTAATTCCTCAATCACCACATGGATATCTCTAATCACATTAACCTGGTTGATAATTATAGGTGTCTCCGCGGTCTCATTTATTCCATTGTAAACATTTTCAGCTGCCATTCCCAAACACTGTCACAAAACAAAGGTTAATTGACATGTAACATATTATCCCTATATTCTGACCGACCAATTAAATACCAAATAAACTTAGGTAGGTCATACTAGCGAAGGAATTCTCCGTCTCTCCCCTCCTAGTTCTATTCTCATATTCTAGCCAGGGATCATATCCCTAAGCTCTGATACCAACTGTGACGTCCCCAAAATTAGGTATACATCACTCATCTTAGGTCGCTAGATACATGGTACAGAATTCAAATACATCTTACTAATACAACTGTCGTGTACAACACGACAAAATATAAAATGAGAGTTTGAATACAAATATTGTCTACTAGAGATTATACAAACTCAAAAGGAGTCCTCATTACAATTATTATCACACTATTTCCCAGAATAGTGAGGACTACTAATGCTATTCTCTGGACCATCACTCCGTTCTCCGACTCGTCTCACCTATATTCTCATTTTTTGAAGAGAACAATGAAAGCAAAAGGGTGAGCTCAACTAGCCCAGTAAGAAATATTATGACTAAGATAATGCAGAATAAATTATCATTAGTCTCAAACAATGTTAAACTGATAAAATATAATAGACATCAAGCTTAACTGCAGCGGAACAAGCAATCCATTAAAAGAGTCAAGTAGAAAATAAAATCTACTATCTTTTATGATTTAAAAGGTTTTTCATGACTTTTATCGCTGGGACTCATCTTAATAAATAATCCACATCATCGAATCACCCCTGCACTACGGCCAATGATATTCTTTAGTATCACGACCACGAATTATCCATGCACTACGGCTAAAGATAATCATGTTTTCATCAACGGTCCTGATCATGCCATAAAACAATTCATCTTTGCACTACGGCCAAAGAGAATCCATAGCCATAATCATACCAAAAACTGTCAATCAATGCACTACGGCAAATGAGGATTTTTACCACTTCATTTGTAACATTACGGTCATGATTACACCGAATAATCCCTGGTCATAATCATACCAAGCCCATCTATGCACTACAGGCCACAGATGACTTTCAACAAAATATAATCATGAGAATAATGACAATGATATACGAATTCAATAAAACAAGTTCAAGAATTAATTTATCCAGGAACTGATAACGTCCAAATTGTCAACATGATACTGCTTTGTGGAGTAAAATTTAAGAATGCTCAGAAGAATATTTCCATGAAAGGATACTGGATGAAGCGCAAATATAAAGGATATTTCACTAATTTCATGGAGTATAGAAGTCAAAACTTTAACCAACTGAGTATAATAAGGAATGGAATAACAAAAGAAATCACCAGGCATGCGATAGACCGCATAGGCAGGTTATTCTAACAGAATAATAAATAACGGAACCAGGTCCGGCATAAATCGCACAGACAGGATATTCCAATTAAGGGTGTAAACGAACCGAGTCGATCCGAGTATTGAGTTGCTCAGATTTGGTCCACAAAATTTATCGATAAAAAAATAAGGTTTGATTGAGGCTCATTTAGCTACCGAGTCGAGCACGATTTCGAATCGAGCCCGAGCAGTTTGGACTTTTCCAACGAATATGATCCGAGTATCAATAGAAAATTATAATTTGAGGAGGTTCGAGTAATTTGTCGAACTTTAAAATGTGCTCATATTTGACTCATTTATATTTCGAATCGAGCTCAAATCGAACTTTTAGTCGAGCGAGTACGAATCGAACCCGAACTGTTTGCTCATTTTACAGCCTTAATTCCAATAGAATAGTAAAGACGGAACCAGGTCCAGCGTAGAACGCACAGACAGGATATTCCAACAGAATAGTAAAGACAGAACCAGGTCCGGCGTAGAACGCACAGACAGGATATTCCAACAGAATAGTTGTGACACCCCAGAAATTAGGTATACATCACCCATCGTGGGTCGTCAGATACATAGTACAGAATACAAATACAACTTACTAATACAATTGTCGTGTACAATACGACAAAACATAAACTGCGAGTTTGAATACAAATATTATCTTCTAGAGAGTATTCATACTCAAAAGGAGTCCTCATTACATTTATTAACACACCATTACATAGAATAGTGAGGACTACTAACTAATACTATCATTCGGACCATCACTCCGTTCCCCGACTTGCCCCAGCTACGTTCTCACTTCCTGAAGAGAATAGTGAAAGAAAGGGTGAGCTCAACTAGCCCAGTAAGAAATATTATGACTAAGATAATGCAGAATAAATTATCATTAGCCTTCAACAATGTTAAACTGATAAAATATAATAGACATCAAGTTTAACTGCAGCGAAATAAGCAATCCATTAAAAGAGTCAAGTAGAAAATAAACTCTACTATCTTTTATGATTTAAAAGGTTTTTCAACACTGTGATCGCTGGGACTCAGCTTAATAAAATAATCCACATCATCGAATCACCCCTGCACTACGGCCAAGGATATTCATGTATTCATTAATGGTCATGATCATGCCAACAACTGTCCATCAATGCACTACGGGCCAATGAGGACTTTTACCACATCATTTGTAACATTACGGTCATGATTATACTGAATAATCCCTGGTCATAATCATACCAAGTCCATCTATGCACTACAGGCCACAGATGACTTTCAACATTTTATAAACATGATGATGATGTCAATGATATAAGAATTCAATAAAACAAGTTCAAGAATTAATTTATCCAAGAATTAACAACATCCAAATTGTCAACATGATACTGCTTTGTAGAGTAAAATTCAAGAATGCTTAGAATAATATTTTCATGAAAAGATACTGGATGAAACGCAATTATCAAGGATATTCCACAAATTTTATGGAGTATAGAAGTCAAAACTTAACCAACTGAGTATAATAAAGAATGGAATAACAAAAGAAATCACCATGCATGCGATAGACCGCACAGACAGGTTATTCCAACAGAATAATAAATAATGGAACCAGGTCCGGCGTAAACGCACAGACAGGATATTTCGACAGAATAATAAATAATGGAACCAGGTCCGGTGTAAAACACACAGACAGGATGTTCCAACAGAATAATAATAAAAACGGAACCAGGTCCGGTGTAAAACACACAGACAGGATGTTCCAACAGAATAATAATAAAAACGGAACCAGGTCCGGTGTAAAACACACAGACAGGATGTTCCAACAGAATAATAATAAAAACGGAACCAGGTCCGGTGTAAAACACACAGACAGGATGTTCTAACAGAATAATAGAAGAATGTCTCCAAGTATAGGGTAGACCGCGTATACAGGTTATTCCAACAGAATAATAAGAAAAGGAATAACAACAGTTCTCTTCATGAATAAGAAAGAATAACACCCCTTACCGTTTTAAAGAATAGCTGAAATAAGGAAGTAGTTAAGTAGCGGAATACTCTTCTTCTTTCTCTCTATAGTTTCTCTCTCTAGAGTTCAGTGAATTCGTAAGAAATAATGAAGGAATGAGCTGCTATTTATAGAAAATTAGAATGCATAGTAACTAATCCATGAACGGTCCAGATTGATTACTTTAATCTGATGGTCCATATTTAAAGAAAAATCTTTTAAATAAAATATAATATATTCTATTTATAAAAATAATAATAATACGCAACTCCCCCCATTACTGACTCAATTTTCTTTCACCTCCCTACCAGCACTCAATCATACATATATATGTATATATAATATATAATCAAGTACATGACACCATTATATATATATATATATATATATATATATATTATAATAATAAATCTCTCCCGACCAATTTTATCAACACAAAGCTTTTGTTTGAAAAGTTGGCCACTAAGTCCAAGACTTTGAAAAACAAAGCATCCTGCCAAAATCTATCAAAACCACCACCATTCACCCACATGCTAATATAAATATATATACTTTATAACTTTTGTCCGATAATTTTGAAAAATGGGTAAATGAGTGCCCATAAAGTAAGCAAAATTTACGACACTTACTATAGCAATAATTGAACAGAACTGAGTGCCTTCTCACGTAAGCATCAATAATCAAAACCGTGTGCTACTATTCAACCATACGTATTACTGTACTTTTACTACCGAGTAGTTCAACGGTATCAATGGTAAAACTTCCGCCGTTATTTTTAATAAAATATTTTTGTCGTTTTCTCAATCCGACAATAATTCTGTTGTGGGGTCCACCAATGATTGTGCCGTTGTACGAATATTCCCTATTAAAACGAATATTTTCCGACCAATCGAATATTATATAACAACTTGCGTACTTTGCAAAATTTATAAATATTACCCACAACTATAACATTATATCAAATTAACTGCATAATATTCAAAAATGATATTTATAAAAAATTCATCTTTATTTATAAAAGTTGGGGTCTTACAACCTCCCCTTCTTATGAAATTTCGCCCTCGAAATTAGGGTACGTACCTGGTACGTCGAAGAGATAAGGATACCTTGATTTCATTTCAGATTCTAACTCCCAAGTCATTTCCTCAACATCGTGGTTTTTCCACAAAACTTTGACTTGAGGTATAACCTTGGAGCGTAGAATATGTTCCTTCTTATCCAAGATTTGAACAGGAACCTCTTCATACGTTAAGTCTTCCGCTATTTTGTCCGGTTCTAATTCAATAATGTGGTTCGGGTCTTTCACATATTTACGTAACATGGATACGTGAAAAACGTTATGAACATGAGACATACTTGGCGGTAAAGCGAGTCTATAGGCTACAGTTCCTACTCGATCGAGGATTAAAAATGGGCCGATGAATCGAGGATTAAGTTTTTCTCTTTTTTCAAATCTCGTAACTCCTTTCCATAGAGCAACACGTAAGAACACATGATCTCCTACATCAAATTCCACGTCCTTTCGATGAAGATCAACATAACTCTTTTGTCGATCTTGTGAGGTTTTTATACGTTGCCGGATCGTTTGAATCTTTTCCGTAGTCATACGTACCAACTCCGGTCCCAACAACGTTGCTTCACCCACCTCATCCCAGCATACTGAAGAACGACATTTTCTTCCATACAATGCTTCGAATGGATCCATGTCAATACTTGCTTGATAACTGTTGTTGTAGGAAAACTCCACCAATGGTAAGAACTTGTCCCAACTTCCCTTAAAATAAAGGACACAGAGTCTTAATAGATCTTCAAGAGTTTGAATAGTCCTCTCCGACTGTCCATCCGTCTGAGGATGATATGCCGAGCTAAATCGTAAATCTGTGCCCATAGCTTCCTGCAAACTAACCCAAAATCGTGAAGTGAATCTTGGGTCTCGATCAGAAACTATGGATACTGGCATACCATACAGTTATACAATCTCGTTTATGTGCATACGAGCAAGACGTTTAAGTGTATAAGTTTCTCGTATCGGTAAGAAATGAGCAGACTTGGTCAATCTATCAACAATGACCCAAATCGCATCTATACCTTGAGAAACCTTAGGAAAACTGGTAACGAAATCCATGGTAATGTGCTCCCACTTCTATTCTGGAATTTCAAGTGGTTGCAATAGACCTTTTGGTACTTGATGCTCCGCCTTGACTTGTTGGCAAGTTAGACATATTGAGATAAACAGCGCTATCTCTCTTTTCATATTGCTCCACCAAAATATATGACGAAGATCACAATACATTTCGGTACTCCCAGGATGGATTGCAAACGATGTGTTGTGCGCCTCCATCATGATTTTATACTTTAACTCAGGATCGTTAGGAACACAAAGTCTGGAGTTGACTCGAAGTATTCCTTCATCATCGATTCTTGCTTCTAGAATAACGCCCTCTTGAACCTTCTTCATTCATCTGCTCTGAGTATGTAGCTTGAGCGACTTTAACTTTATCGATTAAAGTCGATTCTACTCGTATATTCGTTATCTTCACGTGGGTTCGTATATTCGCACTTGTAAACGCATACGATCTTCTACTCAACGCGTCAGCTACCACGTTCGCTTTTCCATAATGATATTAAATGGTACGATCGTAATCTTTAACAGCTTGAGCTAACGTCTTTGGCGCATGATACGTTCGTTTTAAGTAAAGAAATATTTGAGGGTTTAAGAAATGGGTTTTGTACTGGGGTCAATACAAAATTCGATTTCACGCTCTAGAGGTAGGCTAGGAAGTCTTCAAGAATACGTCAGAAAATTTATTAACAATAGAAATATCATTCAAAACTGTGACTCTCATCCCAGACTTGGATAACACGTCACATTGATACCTATCAACTTGTCATCGTCATTTACAACGTCTCCTGCGAAAAGTCTGGCTTCGGTGCATTCCACACCAGGAAGTCAACAACGAAAGGAACGGAGATCTTTACTTATGTCTTGATATGACAATGATTGACTTTAGTGGTTTGGTTGCTTGAATTCGCATAACAGGTTGGTTAGGAATATGAAAGTTAACAACCTTACGAAAAATATGATGAGTAGTTAACCAATCGTTTTCAAAAATCACATATCGACAGGTAACGTGAAAGTGTCGATTTAAATCAAACAAAATTTATAAATAGTGGAGTTAACGAAGGTTTCTCCTAACAGAGTTTCAACAGATAAGTCAAAGTCTAATAAATTTTTATTATTATTTTTTTTTAAGAGCCAAGTTTAAACGTTGAACACAACTAGGTGAAATACAAGAGTAGATAGAACCAGTATCGAATAAGGTACAAACTTCGCAAGGGTTTATGATTAGCTTACCCGCGATAACTTCATTTGGGTTCCTCACTTGTTGGGAAGTCATGATAACCGCTCTCCCTTGAACTACCCGGCTTTGACTTGTCTGGGGTAGCATTTGGTGTCATCACTATCGTTGGAATTGACTTTAATATAGGGCATATTCCACCCTCAACTGCTTCATCGTACTCCTGCTTCATGATCTGAATCATCAATCTTCGATCCATATCGAGTTCAAATTGACCGCTCTGTACAGGGTAATTCAAAACTCGATGTTGGGTTCTCCCAATTGCTGTCCAAAAAGAGAAATGTATATCATCTATTTTAGCCTTTTTGGATCGGACGTCTCTTTCTACAATATCAACACGTCGTGCGGCTTTTACCCACGCATCCTTCATTCTCACTCGTTCAGTTGTTTCTTCTTTCAGCTGATCCTTGATATTTGAATTCTCAGATTCCAACTTTAATATCTTACACTCTGCCAAAGCGTGATTTTGTTCGAGCATCACATACCGGGTAACACAATTTTGAATCGTTACATCTCTTTGCTCTACGACCGCCTGCCGTTCTTCAGCCTGCTCTTCTAACTCATGAACACGATTTTGTAATTCTAAGTTTTGATCATAAATTTCTTCTAACCAATTCTCCTCAGGTTCCTCTTCTACCTCTTCTTCCTCACTCTCAGCTGCTACCTTTGCCACTAGCTCGGGTGCAACTATTAGTTCTTCACTTATCACATAGATATCTCTAATTTCTTCTTCGTCTGTTATTACATTATCCTGGTTGGTGATTAGAGGTGACACGGTCTCATTTACTCCATTGTTGACATTTTCAGCTGCCATTTTTAAATACTGTCACAAAACAAGGGTTAATTAACATGTCACATATTATCAATATACTCTGACCAACTAATTAAATAACAAATAAACTTAGGTAGGTCATACTAGTGAAAGAATTCCCAGTCTCTCCCATCCTAGTTCTTGTCTCACACCTTAGCCAGAGATCATATCCCTAAGCTCTGATACCAACTGTGACACCCCCAAAATTAGGTATACATCACCCATCGTGGGTCGTCAGATACATAGTACAGAATACAAATACAACTTACTAATACAACTGTCGTGTACAATACGACAAAACATAAACTGCGAGTTTGAATACAAATATTATCTTCTAGAGAGTATTCATACTCAAAAGGAGTCCTCATTACATTTATTAACACACCATTACATAGAATAGTGAGGACTACTAACTAATACTATCATTCGGACCATCACTCCGTTCCCCGACTTGCCCCAGCTACGTTCTCACTTCCTGAAGAGAATAGTGAAAGAAAGGGTGAGCTCAACTAGCCCAGTAAGAAATATTATGACTAAGATAATGCAGAATAAATTATCATTAGCCTTCAACAATGTTAAACTGATAAAATATAATAGACATCAAGTTTAACTGCAGCGAAATAAGCAATCCATTAAAAGAGTCAAGTAGAAAATAAACTCTACTATCTTTTATGATTTAAAAGGTTTTTCAACACTGTGATCGCTGGGACTCAGCTTAATAAAATAATCCACATCATCGAATCACCCCTGCACTACGGCCAAGGATATTCATGTATTCATTAATGGTCATGATCATGCCAACAACTGTCCATCAATGCACTACGGGCCAATGAGGACTTTTACCATATCATTTGTAACATTACGGTCATGATTATACCGAATAATCCCTGGTCATAATCATACCAAGTCCATCTATGCACTACAGGCCACAGATGACTTTCAACATTTTATAAACATGAGGATGATGACAATGATATAAGAATTCAATAAAACAAGTTCAAGAATTAATTTATCCAAGAATTAACAACGTCCAAATTGTCAACATGATACTGCTTTGTAGAGTAAAATTCAAGAATGCTTAGAATAATATTTTCATGAAAAGATACTGGATGAAACGCAATTATCAAAGATATTCCACAAATTTTATGGAGTATAGAAGTCAAAACTTAACCAACTGAGTATAATAAAGAATGGAATAACAAAAGAAATCACCATGCATGCGATAGACCGCACAGACAGGTTATTCCAACAGAATAATAAATAATGGAACCAGGTCCGGCGTAAACGCACAGACAGGATATTCCGACAGAATAATAAATAATGGAACCAGGTCCGGTGTAAAACACACAGACAGGATGTTCCAACAGAATAATAATAAAAACGGAACCAGGTCCGGTGTAAAACACACAGACAGGATGTTCCAAGAGAATAATAATAAAAACGGAACCAGGTCCGGTGTAAAACACACAGACAGGATGTTCTAACAGAATAATAGAAGAATGTCACCAAGTATAGGGTAGACCGCGTATACAGGTTATTCCAACAGAATAATAAGAAATGGAATAACAACAGTTCTCTTCATGAATAAGAAAGAATAACACCCCTTACCGTTTTAAAGAATAGCTGAAATAAGGAAGTAGTTAAGTAGCGGAATACTCTTCTTCTTTCTCTCTATAGTTTCTCTCTCTAGAGTTCAGTGAATTCGTAAGAAATAATGAAGGAATGAGCTGCTATTTATAGAAAATTAGAATGCATAGTAACTAATCCATGAACGGTCCAGATTGATTACTTTAATCTGATGGTCCATATTTAAAGAAAAATCTTTTAAATAAAATATAATATATTCTATTTATAAAAATAATAATAATATGCAACTCCCCCCATTACTGACTCAATTTTCTTTCACCTCCCTACCAGCACTCAATCATACATATATATGTATATATAATAAATAATCAAGTACATGACACCATTATATATATATATATATATATTATAATAATAAATCTCTCCCGACCAATTTTATCAACACAAAGCTTTTGTTTGAAAAGTTGGCCACTAAGTCCAAGACTTTGAAAAACAAAGCATCCTGCCAAAATCTATCAAAACCACCACCATTCACCCACATGCTAATATAAATATATATACTTTATAACTTTTGTCCGATAATTTTAAAAAATGGGTAAATGAGTGCCCATAAAGTAAGCAAAATTTATGACACTTACTATAGCAATAATTGAACAGAACTGAGTGCCTTCTCACGTAAGCATCAATAATCAAAACCGTGTGCTACTATTCAACCATACGTATTACTGTACTTTTACTACCGAGTAGTTCAACAGTATCAATGGTAAAACTTTCGCCGTTATTTTTAATAAAATATTTTTGTCGTTTTCTCAATCCGACAATAATTCCGTTGTGGGGTCCACCAATGATTGTGCCGTTGTACGAATATTCCCTGTTAAAATGAATATTTCCCGACCAATCGAATATTATATAACAACTTGCGTACTTTGTAAAATTTATAAATATAACCCACAACTATAACATTATATCAAATTAACTCCATAATATTCAAAAATGATATTTATAGAAAATTCATCTTTGTTTATAAAAGTTGGGGTCTTACAATAGTAAAGACGGAACTAGGTCCGGCGTAGAACGCACATACAGGATGTTCCAACAGAATAATAAAAAATAGAACCAAGTCCGGGGTAGAACGCACAGACAGGATGTTCCAGCGAATAATAAGGAATGGAATAATAGAAGAATTTCACCAAGTATGCGGTACTTCGCATAAACAGGTTATTCCAACATAATAACAAAGAATGGAACAACATAAGTTCTCTTCATGAAAATGAAAGAAAGAAATAATATTCCCTACCTTTGAAAAAAACTGGATATAGGAGTAGTGAGGGAGCAGACTTCTCTTCTTCTATAGATTTTCTCTCTATAACTTCTCTCTATAATTTCTCTCTATAATAATGGCTCTAAAGCTTTAGTGAATTGGTGAAAAATGAAGGAAGAATGAGCTTCTATTTATAGGAAAATATAGTTTCGATAATTGCACGTTTTGGGGCTCGAAATATTATAGTACAATACCTCCAACTTTTCATTCATTTTTAATTCAATCATCCAAGCATTATCAAACTTGCACCAACTCCCCTAATAGTAAATCATGTGAATCAATAGTAAAATCATGTGACTCAATAGTTCTAAACATGTGAAAAATTAATTACAATATAGTACCTCCCTCTATACCTCTATTTTTAACTTAGTCATGCAAGTATTATCAATCTTGCACCAACTCCCCTAATAGTAACAAGAATGTGAGTCAATAGTATAATATGTGAACAAATAGTTATAATCATGTGAAATAATAGCAATCAATTGCTCATTTATCCGGTTAAATACCCGATTGGTCAATATAACCTCCAGATATCAATTATTATCGAAATAAATGTCGATTTTCACTAACACAAACAATTTCAACATAATAAAACCATTTTTATCAAAAATATAAATTTTGAAATTTCGAAGTTTGACTTTTTTCAAAAAAGTCAACTGTTGACTTTTTGACCAAATAGTAAATTTCAAAAAATTTTGTGTTTATAGACTATTTTTACTAATTTCGACGTTCCGGACTCAAATATCACGTCTGCGTCTCCAAATTCAACTCCGAACAATATTCATCATTAATATTATAACTCGTGAATAGTACTCCGACACGAAAAGTACCCCAAATACCTGAGTGAACAATACTAGAGTGAATAGTAATTTGGGTGAATAGTAACCCGTGAATAGTAACTCATGAATAGTACTCCGACATAAAAAGTGTCCCGAATACCTGATTGAACAATACTGAGTGACTTCTCACATAAGCATCAATAATCAATACCGTGTGCTACTATGCAACCACGCGTATTACTGTACTTTTAACACCGGGTGTTTCAACAGTTAACGGTAAAACTTCCGCCGTTATTTCCATAAAATATTTTTATCATTTTCTCAATCCGACAATAATTCTGTTGTGGGATCCACCAATGATTATACCGTCGTACGGATATTCCCCAACAAAAAAAAATTATTCCCCGACCAATCGAATATTATATAACAACTTGCATACTTTATAAAATTTATAAATACTACCCACAACTATAACATTATATCAAATTCATACCATAATATAAAAAAATAAAATAAAAATATTTCGAGAATATTAAATATTTATTCATAAAATCTGGGGTCTCACATGCAACATGATGGCTTTACCTGCTACTATTCTCACCCACCACATTTGAATAAAAATCTCAGCAAATTTTCACCAATCAAAAGTGGGGCTCACCAATTCTAGAATTTTCCGCTAAAATGACAAATTTCGAAACTTCAACAATTTCTGAACCAGTCATCTCTTAAAATTCATAACAAATTATACGTTCATTTTTAACGGTTCAAGATTTGTGAACATATACTCAACTTATATATGAATAACATATCCAAAAATTACCACGATCCAACGGTCGGATTAAAAATTATAACCCCCGCAATATTTCTCAAAAACCCTGATTTGATTTTTAATACCATCATTCCGATAAAAATACTGATAAAACACCTCAACATTAACTCCTTCATTTTTAACCACAATAAATATATCCAACATTTATATCCACATAGAATAAATATTTCCTTATCATATGAATCAATAATTAATTATTCACAAATAATATTACAGAATCAAATTTATGACAACCAGACCGTTTCCAAGAAAGTGGGCTTTCTAATAAGGATTTTTTCTTACTGGCGCGCAATTAGGTGACCAAACCTCTCCTTGACAAAACTTTCTAGACATTGCCAATAATGCTATCTAATAATATTATTCAAATAATATGAATTATTGATCCGATAATGGGAAATACTGTACAGTGACAATTATTGAAACAACAATAATATAAATATCAACGTAGCAATTATTGAATCAATAAAATAAAATATTGAACAGTAACTACTGTGATAATTATTGAGTAGTGTCTTCTTACGTAAGGATTAATAATTTTAAAAAAATACTGTGCAATCCGCGTGCTACTGTATTTTAACCACCAGGTATTCCAACAGTATTAACGGTAACAACTACGCCGTTAATTATAAACAACTTATACTTGTCGTTTTCTTCATCCAATCGCTTTCCATTATGGGGACCACACAAGGCTGCGCCGTCGTACTAATATTTCTCGACAGCAAGAATATTCCACGACCAAACGAATATTCACCGACCAAAAATGAATATTTTATAACCACTTACTTATTTGAAATATTTACGCATTTTACCCATAACTAAGCACATTAATCAAATCAACCCTTTCTATTTCAAAATAATAAATAGAGGAAATTTAATTTTATTTATTAATAAGTTGGGGTCTTACACATTTTACATAAAAAAAATAATATAAAAAATATCAATATAAAAAACATCAATATGTACTTAAAGATCCAACAGTTGCAGGAAGGTAACCAATGTATTTAATAAGTAACCATCAATATAAAAAAAACATCAGTAGAATATACATTTAAAGTATACAGTAACTGTAATACCCGAAAAAAAATATAATATTAAATAATGAAAAAAATAAATAAAAAAATTCCTTGTTTTAAAACATATTTTTTTTTTGGATGTCATTTATTTTGGGTCAAAATAATCATTTAAATTTTGTGGGCTAAAGTATTAATAAGTGTTGGGCATAGTAACTTGATAAAAATTGGGCCCTAAAATTAATTGGGTTTAATTTGTATGTGGATAATAAATCTTATAAAAATTAAAAGAGTTAATAAAATATATTCATTAATTAATTAATAAATATCTAAAACCTAGCCCTATGTTCATTACTTCTCTTACGAATTAAAAACAATTGGGCGTGAGGCGGAAAGGAACATAGCAGCCGTTCGGATATTTCCACAAGGAGCTGGTAAGTTACTACTATTTTATAAATTTGGTAGATGAATTGTGCCAGATTGATAAAGGAGATTTATATTTTTATTATATATATGACTAATGACCATTTAAATGTTATGATTAGTACATAGTAGATATACTATAATATATTACTTATAATTGAATCTAATAAAACTTATGTATATGAATTCTATGACTGCTTCCTATAAATTTTATAACTATTCCATAATCTATTTCCTACAAGATTGGACATTGTTTTCAAGAGGAACTAATTAAACATTAATTGTATTCGTGGACTAAGTATTAAATAAATAATAAAATTTTGAAAATTTAATAAGTTAGTTATGGACAGATTATTGCATATAACTAAATTATTGATTAGATAAAAAAATAATTATACTTAATGTGGAATTATAACATTAAAGGAAAACTATACTTTTTATAAACAATTTATTAATATGTTATTTTGGTGAATAGTTCGGACGAAGGGGGGGAGTCTAAACGAGTCATATTTGGATTATATTTTGGGTATTACATTACTTAATCCAGGTACGGATTCCGTACTCTTTCAGCGAGACTCTTTTGTTTTTAATTCGTTCGTTTCGTTATTCGTTTCGAAATTTAGTATTGTCTCTCATAATTGTTCCTTGTCAATTTATTGTGATAAATTATTTTGGCGTTGTTTTAGAACTCATATTTGTACTCTTTAGACTAGTGTGTCATGTCTAAATTTATTTTATATTTATAGTGATGTACATGTTAGTATATTTTTGGAGACTTGTGTTGACGATTCGTTAGATTTAACATGTACATGCTAGAACCCCTTTGTTGTGTCGCATGTGTTGTGACATTATATTTTTGTTAGAATACTATAGGGTATACCTGAGCTATAACCACCTGTGGGGGTACCACATGCATGTCCTCTTGGCACCGAGGCATGACACCTTTCGTGGCGGTGTGATCAGTACACGGCGTCTCCGTTTTGTGCTCCGGTGGGAGTTGGCAATTTGGTGTTTTGTTGTGGGAGGCGTATGGGTCGACCCTAGTTTTTCTGTTCTGTTCTGTTCTGCGGTTTGGTGATGTTTGTGCCAAACACGCCTTCCGATTTTACATGCATTAGATTCGCGGTCCAATGTGTGTGACTTGCCTGTGTGGCATTATTTGATTTTCCTATGTGGCATTATTTGACTTGCCTGTGTGGCAAGGTTTATTTTGAGCTCGGTATAAAATAACACCCAACCATTTGATTCAGCTTATTATTTCGTTGTGTTAGTTTTGTTCGTTTCGTTTCAGTTAGTTTCGTTTTATTTCATTTAATTGAGTTAATTATTTCAGTTCATTAATTGTATTCTATATCCGTACTGGGCATTTGGCTCATGCTGTGTTTTTCTTCCGGCAGGTAATCAGGGGAATCAAGGGCAAGTGTGACGAGAGCTTCCTTCTATCCAATAGCTTTGATATATTTCGTTAGGCTATGATACATTGATTTATTTGGAGTTGTAATAGTTATTTCAGATTGTGATTTGAGCCAGTATGACATTTATTCTGATTTGTCTTAAGACATTTAATTAGTTTAAGACTATTCTTTTGTGGATTAAAGCCTTGCTATTAAATTCATCAGTTTTGTTATGTTTTGAGTAACCTCTCTTTCTATTTCGGAAAGGGGGTGTTACAGTAACCAAATAAACATTATACAGTAACCAAATCAATAATAAATAGTAACCAATTTATATGTACTTAGTAACCAGAATATAAAATATATTTTTACATGCATTTTGAAATCAAAACAGTCAGTATACTGACTTTGTGACGAATTAAAGAGCGAAAAACTTAAGAAAGGTAACCAATATACGAGTATATAGTAACCACGGGGTAACTATATGCATATAAACTTTAAACTCAAATACCTCAGCATTCAAATCTATAACGAATCAATCAACAATCAACAATCAAATTTGTTACAGAGGCTGGTTACTGATCTTGAAGTTGCTGTTGATCTTGAAATTGTTGTTGATCTTGAAGTTACTGTTGATCTTCTTCGATATTATCCGATCTTAGAGTTGCATCGCCGTTGGAGAAGTCGTCTTCTCCGATCTGTGGATGCTCTATTTTTTCTGATCTCAAAGTTGCCTATTTTATTTATTAGCGTGAATTGTTGATCGGTTAGTTGGAAATATAAAAGTCGGTAACTGACGTGTAGGGAGTTAATGACGCGTAATTTTAGCAACGTAATATTGTGTTGCGTTATTTTTATAATTATTTTGTGGATGTTTTATTTTTATAATTATTTTTTAATTGTTATATATTAGTGTTAAAGACTCTATTAGTTTCATTACAAGAAATCCATGCGGGATGACGGGCTAGTTATTATTTAATGAAAACAAATCTTTGTATGTTACAATCACAGGCCCATTCTGATCCTGACTGGTGCTATTTAGAGTTGGATCTATTTTCATATCCTAAGGTTCTTTATCGGACAATATTCATAATACTTTTCGTTAACCCCCGGCCCAATCCAACTAAAAACCCTAGTAGTAACATTTTTGTTGATGGCTATATAATGCCTCAGCCTCCTAAGCAAGGTTTTCACTCTTATCAGCAGTCTCTCTATTCCTGCCTCCCATCATCTTTCCATTTCTATCACCTCCCCAACCCTAAATACCCAATAACATTATGGCTGAAAGAGGAGGAGAACGCGGCGGTTTTGGTCGTGGATTCGGTCGTGGCGGGCGTGGTGGAGACCGGGGCCGCGGCCGCCGCCGTGGTCCCCGCAAAGAGGAAGAAGAGAACAAGTGGGTTCCAGTAACAAAGCTCGGCCGTCTCGTGCAAAACGGCAAAATCAAGTCCCTGGAGCAGATCTACCTCCACTCTCTCCCCATCAAGGAGTATCAGATCATTGATACCCTAGTTGGTCCGTCTCTCAAGGATGAGGTCATGAAAATCATGCCGGTTCAGAAACAGACCCGGGCCGGTCAGCGTACCCGGTTCAAGGCTTTCGTCGTCGTCGGTGACTCAAATGGCCACGTCGGATTGGGGGTGAAGTGCAGCAAAGAAGTGGCGACGGCGATTCGTGGCGCAATTATATTGGCCAAGCTGTCTGTTATTCCGGTGAGGAGAGGGTACTGGGGTAATAAGATTGGGAAGCCCCATACCGTTCCTTGCAAGGTTACCGGGAAGTGCGGGTCGGTTACGGTTCGGATGGTTCCTGCACCTCGTGGAGCGGGTATTGTGGCTGCTAGGGTTCCTAAGAAGGTGCTGCAATTTGCTGGGATTGATGATGTTTTCACTTCCTCTCGCGGGTCCACTAAGACTCTTGGGAATTTCGTTAAGGTATGCTTTTGATATTAATGCTCTTGCTCCTCTCTATATAAATTATAAAGTTGTTTAATATCCATTTTATGTAACTGTTAATCTAATCTGTTTTTTGTGTAGTTTATTCTTTTTCAATTAGTTATATGTATGTCTACATGATTGAAATGGTTATCGTAAACGTGCTCATTTTGTTAGATAAATTTATCTGCTTTTATGTCTTTTTGTCTGTGTTTCATTGTTTCTGTTGACCTGTATCTATAATTCAATTCAACCAAGAGTATGTATTTATCTAATTTCCACTGTTTTATATATCTATCTATATATATTAAGGTAAGTAGTTTTCTTGTGGATTATGTAGTACATGTTTATGCTTGATATTGGATAAAAATATTTATTTATTTTACTTGGGTTATGTTTGTTTGCAAAAAGTATGTTTGGATTGGGTTATTTGTCTTAATTTAGCACTATTTCGGACTATTAGTTCCTTAATGTGCGACTATTAGTCCCTTAAAGCTTAAAGCTATTTGATAGCTTAAAAAGGGACTATCAATCTCACATTCATCATGGGATTATGTAGTCCATCATAAATAGCTTTTTAAAAAAAAATAGTCCATAGGACTATTTAAAGGGCCTATTAATCTAGATAAAATAATTTGAAATAATGTTAAATTAAGAGAAATAGTCCAATCTCATCAATACTTTTTACAAACAAACATAGCCTTGGTATTTGTCTATGACAAATTATTCAGTAACAAAAAAATAAAATAGCATTTTATATGATTTGTTCATTAATTGTAGTTGTATTATGATCTTTTGATATTCTTTGTTTGCTTAGATGTACAATTGTACATTCAGGTTGTGTTGTTTTGTTTAGACTGTTTGTTTCTCGACTTTTTACTTGCATAATAAGCAAGTGTGATTTTACTTGCTGATGACTGGGTCTATAGTTGGACCTTATTTAAACCTTAATTCTAACCAATCTTCATGTGGATTTAACCTTCTATATATTATTTCTGCACGTCTGAAATTATATAGCTTCATTTTTTTGTATTTGTAAATGTTCTCAAGTATGCTTGTTACTGGTGTTAAAATAACTATCATTAGTAGTTGGTTATGATTAAAAATGGGATTGGGCTTGGATTTTGGGAGTATGCTCATGTCGGAGTCATTTGGTTATTTTTGATCATTAATTTATGTTATTATATATTAACATTACACATGCAAGTTGTTATAGAATCTCAATGTTTGGTACTTAGAGTGTGAACCAATTGCTAGGACACATTAAGTATTTAGATTATGATTTATTCCCCTTTAAAAGATGGGTTACTTTTCACAACTATGAATTGCAAAGATTCTTGACAGTATGTAATGTGTTGCAGGCTACATTTGACTGTCTGCTGAAGACCTATGGGTTCCTCACTCCAGACTTTTGGAGAGAGACTCGCTTCACAAAATCTCCTTTCCAAGAGCACACAGATATTTTGGCCAAGCCCACTACCAAAATTATTCATCTGGAGGACCCTACTGAGAGGGTCGAGTGATGACGCTTTTCTGCGTTTTCTTAGGAGTTGAAAAGTATGCTGTGTTAAGGACATTTTAATATATAGATTATTTCTCGTCTTTAAATGTTAAAATTTTCTTCTACAACTCTATGTTGATCTCTTGTTATTGGTTGCAGTGGACAACAACTAAGTTTTGATTCAAATGGCTTTTATGTTTATTTGATCTTTTTTGGATTTTACACAATAATCTTTTTATTCATCATCTGAGAATATACCAGATCGTTTTTCTCAGTATATGAATTTTCTTATATTTCTTATTAGTTGTCTTGACCAGCCTTACTACACAAGTTGTGATGAAGATGAAATGGAGTTAAAAAGAGGTAATCACTTCCTAGTACTGCCAATGTTTGTGCATTGTGGATATGACTCCAATTATGGAATTGTTAAACAGCTTCAAAATTTCTAGATGATTATAGAATATCAGCAACAATCTTAAATTTTTTTAGTACTGCTCCGATCTATGCTTTTTCTGGTATCCAACTAGAAAGCATTCTTTCTACTAAAACAATTAGTAACTTGTGCTTAATGGAGTTTACATTTTTACTTGTCCTAGCAACATTTTTTAAGTTGAGAAAATAAAATAAAATTAGATAACTCCTATTTATATATAAAAATCATTTACTTGTATAAAAATCCTTGCAACTATACCTGTCAAACGGGCGGGCCGGGCCGGGTCGGGTTAAAAAGGTCCGGATTTTGGTGGGTTGAAAATGGTCGGCCCGTGGCGGGCGGGCCGGGTCGGCCCGCAGGCTTCGGCCATTAAATTTTTTTTTTTTTGCAAACTCTTTGTTACACCAATAATAATAATAATAAATATTAAAAATAATAAAATAATTAATAATAAACAATAATACAAACAAACACGATTAATTAATTACATACATTAACTACATATCTCAATTAATTAAAATTGTAATAGTATTATAAATTAGTATTATTAATTAATTTTTAATTATAGTTAAAATATATTGAAGATTACATTAAAAACAAATAGTTGTTGTAGCTCAGTTGGTTTGAACTCTTATTTATTTACTTACAAGTCTTGTGTTCAAGCCTCACAACCTAACACTTTATTTAAAAAAAAAATTTGTTGGCGGGCGGGCCGGGCCAAAAAGGCCCGGGTTTTCATGGACTTAAAAACAGTGGTCCAAAGCCCGGGTTTTGACGGACGGACCGGCCCGGCCCGCGGGCTTTGGGCCGGTTTGCCAGGTCTACTTGCAAGCTTAAAGTCCTTGCCAGGTGAATTAGAATATCAGTAACAAGCTTGAAATTTTATATATTTACATAAAATTATATAAACATAAAAAAGGGAGAATGAAAGTGAAAAGGTGGGATTTAGCTACGCTAGAAGGACAGAATTAAGATTTTTTTGGGACCATTATGCCAAATATTGGTAACAAATACTGGTGAGATTTTATTAGATTCTTCTAGTTTTGTGATTTTATTGCGGAGAGATGTAAGGAAGCTGTTAGGTTTGTAATAGATGCAGGGGTATAGATGGTTTCTTCTGATTTGGTATGAAGTGGTATGCCATGGATGTAGATGAAAGTAGTATGAGATAATGTTATGCCCTGTAATATTAAATGCAATTCCAACTCCTAGATTTTAATTGATTATGCATTACTGAATTTTTGTAAAATTTTGATGTCCATCTTGTACGTACGCGAAACTATAATAATTTGGATAGTCTTAGGTTGTGTTTGATAAATCTGAGAATTTAGATCTGAATGATTATGATGTCTTAATAAATTAGATCATCTGAATGGTTATGAGGTCTGAATCTAAAAAATTGTTTGATAACAAAAAAGTAAGTTGTCTTTTAATGACACTATTTTACCATTTTAAAGGGTAAAATTTTATTTAATAATTTTAAATATTCAATTAATAAAAATGAGTGCATAATATTGTTGAATATATTTATATAAAAAAAAATCTCAAAAAAATTTCATTAAGAGGTACCTCTTAATTATTAAGATTTCATTTTCTGTCTTATCGATTAAGAGGCATTCAGAGGTAACAAAAAACAAAACAAACAGCATCATGTCTCTTAGCGAATAAGAGGCAATCCATTAAGAGGCAATCAGATGTAAACAAACATCACCTTAATGTCGTATGTTTGATTTGTTAAAATCAAATTTAAATTAAAAATCTTCGCAAGAACACAATACATACATACAATCATATATAAATATATGTGTAGAGCCATAAGAGTTTGAATTTCCTTGTTTCTAGCTGAGAGATTAATTTTCTTTCCTTCTATGGCCTTTTCCTTGTTTCTAGTGAAAAGATTAATTTTCTTTCCTCCTATGACTCGTTCATGGGGGCATAAATGAGCAGTGAAAATTTTAATTCCATCTGCTATTAATTCATTCTAGCGGATGACGAAAACTGTTTTTTAATCACAATCCTTCATAATTGTAATACAAGGTAAAGATATATTTGCCAAATTATAATAGCTAGTTGGTAGCCCGTGCAAATGCACGGGTTAGTTTGAATAATGATTTAATAATTTGTCCGACATTCATGTCAAAAGAAACTTGAAATACACAATTGATGGATATTAGTTGAATTACCATAGCATAAAAGTAAGAGATTCACTTTTCTTTCGGTATGCACCCCTTATTCGGCTTAT
Organism: Panax notoginseng; assembly: GCA_016801055.1. Classification (NCBI taxonomy): domain Eukaryota; kingdom Viridiplantae; phylum Streptophyta; class Magnoliopsida; order Apiales; family Araliaceae; genus Panax; species Panax notoginseng. The sequence goes on along the minus strand of CM029021.1, from coordinate 155,662,735 downwards.
CACCCCATTCAAAGAAGGAACGTTGTGGTGGTGAAACAAATTTTGTACAAAACATTACAAAAATTCAAACATTAGTAAATCAAGTAACCAATACTATATATAATAAGGTGTGAGGCAATCCAAATTTTCAATTCCCATAACAAATTAATTAAAACAAAAAACCAACAATAAAGAAAAACATCAATTTAATCATCAAGATCATAATCTCATTTTATGTGCAATGTATAATAACTCAATATCTCCATACACAATACAATTTAAAAACACATAATAGAGCCCCCAAAATAGAAGCATCAGACGCAAAAATCATCTCTCAAATAGACGCATATTTTTAAACCCAAAAAGAGTAGAACTCTCATTCTCATGCAAAGCATCAAGTAAAACATTAGATAAACTAACCAAGTGATGATCCACCTTTTCCATCACCGCTACTGGTTAGTAAATGAATTAGACCCTGAGCAGTCCTGGATCCACTATCTTCTTATTGGAATTCAAGGGCGCTCCACGACTTCGTCTATGATACATTGTTTGGCTTCCACACAAAATGTTGCTTCCTTTCTTCCTCAGAGTATGAGAAAGTGATGGGGAATAACAACTCCCACATGCCCCTCTACGATTTGGTGTTATGGTGTGCTCCTCTTAGACCAATGAAAATTAGAAATAAAAAAGGATAAGTACTCATTTGCATTAATGCATAGTTGATACACATTAAATGTACGTTTTAATTAATCTGTAGTCATATCTCAGAGTGATGGCCCAAGTTGGAATGTGCCTACAGGAAGAAGAGATGGTAGAATCTCTTTGTCATCTCAAGTCTCAAATTTGGCTTCTCCTTTTGACTTCGTTGATGCCCAGAGACAGAAATTCTCAGCCAAAGGCCTTGATGACCATGATCTTGTTACATTAGTTGGTAATTTCTTTATACTATTATCGCTACTCAAACTAACAAAATATCCAAACTTTTATTTAAAATCTTAATCAATACATATATAATCAAGCAATTTTCAACTAACCCATCTTACACCATTGAGCTCAAGATTGAATAGACACGAATTCAAGGGTTCATTAAAATCGTCCATCAAACAGTTTGACGGGTTGTCAGTCAAACGGTTGACAGACAATTTAATGAAACTCTGAATCTCAGTACGAATCATTTTCCATATATATATATATATATATATATATAGATGTCTATATAATTGTTTATACAGGTACATATACCATAGGCCAAAAGCATTGTCAATTTGTTAGTTACACAGACTCTACAACTTCACCACAACTAGAAATGCAGATCCAACCATAAGCCCTTCATTTTTAACACAACTTCAAACCCTTTGTCCCAAGAATGGTGACGGATCAAACGGCGTGGCAATGGATATAGATTCCCAGCAGAAATTTGATGTGAGCTTTTTTAAGAACGTGCGCGATGGCAATGCAGTATTAGAGTTCGATCAAAGGCTTTGGGGTGATTCTAAAACGCAAAGGATAGTTAAAAATTATGCAGGGAGCATTAGAGGGTTATTGGGTGTAGATTTGATTTTGAGTTACAGAAAGCTATGATCAAAATGAGTAGCATTGAGGTTAAGACTGGAACTCAATGAGAGATTAGAAAGATATGCACTAAATTCAATTAATTAGTATAATCACCCCTGAATTAAGTAGTGTAATGAGCCTTAATTGAGTATATATATGAAATCTATGCTTGGAGTATATATGAAATCTATGTGCCAAACACTTGTGTGCCAAAGAAAAAAAATCAGTGACAAAAGCAATATACTAAATAAAAAAAAATTGTTGTTGAAACCGAATGAGTATTAATCTATTAAAGAATCTAAAACTTCACTTGAATGTGATTCATGACCCAATTGTGCTCGGAGTATTCCTAACACGATACAAATTAAAAGAACTCGTAGACATTGCAGGGGTACTATACGAATAAGAAGAGTCGTCTTTACGACTACCTTTTAGCAATCTCAAGGACTTAAGTCGTGCCAGCAGTGGTGATTCTGCCGAATATCGACGTAAATCCTCAGAATTTAAGTAGTCCTCTGTATCATAAGATTGATCAACTAAACTCACTGAATCATCCATCCTCAAACCCAAAGGCACAAACTCTGAATCTTGCTTCGAACTCGTACTAAGCACAATCTGTTGCTGCAAATGGCGTTTGAAAAAAGCAGCAGAATGTACACTCTTCTTTACCTTCTTCTTCATATGATTCCTCTTATTTGATGGTGTTATATTTGCATCTTTCCTTTTAAATATCATTGAAGCATACCTATCCACAATATCACTCTTTGAATCCCCGTCCCGATTTCGTGCATCGCTCGTGCTATCATCAACAGTCTCCCCTACCACTGAAGACCAAATCATCACCATCCTCATTCCTATCATCATCATCATCTGCAGCAGCCTCACCCCTTTTCACATATCTTACTCTCTGATCCTTTGATTGCACACTTTTTTTGCTCTCCAATTTTTGAGCTTTCCAATTATATAAAAATATCCTTTTCTCCTTTCCCTTCCCCTTCCCCTTCCCCCCTCCCGCCCTCCCACTACTACTATTATTATTCTCAACTTGCAAAGGAACCTCAAAATTATTATTATCGCCGCAAATCTTACTACCATTACTATTATTCCTATAATGCAATAATATCACCACGTGCGAACTAGACATATTATTCCTATAATGCAATAAATATCACATTTCAATCTCGAATTTTATAATGTATAGAGATGGATAATTTTCATCTTCATTGGTATATTAATTAGGACAGATGAACATTAACACATATGAACATTCTCTTAGCCTCATTTTATCAAACACTTCAACTACATTTCTAATTACACTACCCAAATGAATTAAGTTACAATGCTTAAGCTCTGTAAAATCATTTCACTCAATTTATGAAACCTCAAAGTAGTAATACAAAAAAGTAAAGAGTTGAATTTTGGTATACCTTCGGCAAGTTTAGAAGCCAGATTTTACTGAGCGGAGAATGGTGTTGATTAAACCCTTTTATGGATTGTAAAAAGTTAAATTTCTTCAAAAATTAAAGCTAAATTTCATTGAAAAATAAAAAGGGTAACTTCAAAAATTATAGAATTCAAACACCTCATGCACAATATCAAAATCTAAGAGAAAACAATTTGTAATATGGGAAAAGTCTAAACTTATCAGTGATAGTATTTTTCCTTTTTTGCGGTTTTAGTGAAATCTCTCACTAGAGTTCTTGATGCCCGTGAGCTCGGTAAAAAGCTAATTTAATCACCAAGAGAAAAAGCTAATCGGTGGGGATTGAGGATTTTCTTAGAAATCATCAAGAGAAAAAGTACAAAAAAAGAAGAGAATGAATCAATTAGTAGTATAATGAAAGTTTAACCTGGTATTCGGAAACGGAATTCATCAGCCTAATTGGAGGCGGAAATTCTTCATCAACGGTGGTGATCTGCGATTCGGCAAGGATTGAGACGATTTCATGTTGGGAGTTAAAATCAAGTTCCTCTTCATTCTCTTCCAAACTCATTAGCAGGAAAGACAGGAAGAAAGGAAGAGAAAGAGGAAGACGTGAGTTGAGCAAAAACGGGAAAGGAATAGGAATAGGAAGAGCCGAACGATTGCTGAGGATGATTATGAGGAAGAGGAAGAGGAAGAGGAAGAGATGAGATGAGACCAACTCGGTAAATAACTCAGTAATAAGAATGAAATTGAACCAAATTGACTCAAATTGATTAAGAGTCGACTCTAAATTGGGATCGTCTTTGCTGCCTTTATATATATATATATATATATATATATATATATATATATATATGGGGACTGATTCATAACTAACGTTGTAAAATAGAGGTTAGACTTATAACAGATCTTGAGCGTCTATCCGAATATCGGACGCTTAATATGGCTCTCTAGTATTCTGCAAGTTAATACTGCAGATGGAACAAATATTTAAAATGTCCCTTCTTATAAAAATCATTCGTATGCAGTATTACAATACTAAGCCTAAAAATAAAAAATAAAAAAATGGCATCCGCATTATTAAGCTGCGGAGCCTTAAAAAAAATGAAATGGTGCTTGCTTTGACAAATGATGGAAAAAACAAACCCATAAACGCAAAGCAGAAGAGATGGGAGGAGGAATAAAACAAATAAACAACAAATTATCTGTTAATGAAGTTCCAAAAGTCAAACGAAAAAGAGAAAAGCTACCACCCAGTAGAAAGAGAGGGATAGTACTTGAGATGGCAATAGATCCACCCAATAAAAAAAAGTAGACAGAGTTTGAGATGAACAATTACTTGGAATATCAAGCTACTGATTCCAATCTCAACGCCAACAAAACTAGACCTTACGCTTCCACTTCCATTACTACTGGTACAGTGGTATCTCTATATTAACTTATGTTCTTTGTTTAATTGAGTGAGGGAAATACAAACAAGCGAATTTTGATATTGATGATTTTTTTTTGTTAATTTGTTTCAGGGGTACATCAAATTATGGCTATGGTGGTGGATTCTCGGCTACTACCAGCAGCAGCCGATTTCCTAATTAAGCTACGGACAGGATGGTTATTATGATCAATATCCTAATTAAGGGCCTTTTATTTCTTGATATATATTTTTTCCATTAAATTTATTTAATTTGGAAAGGTCATCTTATTTACATAACATAGCATGCTTTATCAATAATATTATCAAATAATATGAATTTGACTGAAGTTACTCTACGTTCATAGAGTTTGGACCTACTTGTAGTGTACGGTAAAACAATTTGATCGTAGAGACTATGGTCGTGGTGAGTTCAGGCGGCGACGCTATCGAATTTTCGACAACTGATGTAGGGCGGTCAAATAGACCGCGAAAATTGTAGTTGCGACGGATTGGCATAGGATTTTCGGTGATCTTCTCTAGCTTGGGCTTGGGCTTTAATTAGAATGAACAGACGTTCTCAGAGACAAGATGCACAAACTCAGACAATGTAAAATACTCCCTCCGTCCCTAATTATTTGACGTTTTAGGGGTGGACACAAGAATTAAGATAATGATTGAAAAATATTAAATATAATATTTAATTATCTATAATACTTTTAAATTTTTTGTTAGGATAAGGAGAGTTTTGTTGGGATAAGTAGAGAGAAAGAGTTTAAAATATCAAAAAATAGGCAGAGTAATGAGGAGTAATTTTGAAAAAATTATCATTAATTCTCCTAAATTTGAACAAACGTCAAATAATTAGGGACAAATAAAAAACTCTAAAACGTCAAATAATTAGGAACGGATGAACTACTTCTTACACTTATTTGCTTAATTATGCATGTATTCTGTGTGAGTATATATACACTGTATATTTGTATAATTTCAAGGGATTTTTGAGAGTTTTATTGGGACTAGCTAGAGGCATTTTTGGACTTACGGGGTGTTAAGATATTGAAGATCTAATGGGAAAATCGAAGTTTTTAGATAGAGAAGAAGGAGAGAGTTTAGAGAGATTGGCCTTTCTTCTCCTTTCTCTTTCCTCTCTTCAGTGTTGCATCAGTCTCCGCCGCATTTTAATGCTGCGAATGCTTTTTTTTTTTTATAAGTTTCAGGCTCCGCAATTTAATACGGCGGATGGATTACTTTTACAATTAAGGAGGGGCGTTTTGTACATTTTTTCAGTCTGCAATATTAAACTGCGAAATACTGAAAATTAAACTGTAAACGAGTCATATTAAGCCTCCAATATTCGGATGAACGCTCAAGATATATTATAAGGTTAACATCTTTTTTATAACATTAATTATGGATTAGTCCCATATATATATATATATATATATATATATATATATATATATATATAAATGGAGGTTGTGTAATTTTTAAAGTTACACGACTCTTCACCTCCATATTCCTCATATATATGTTTACAAAAATGTACTCCCTCCATCTCAGGATAAAAGTCCTGATTGACTTTTTGCGCATATTAAGAAAGAATATAAAATGACAAAATTGTCCATATTTAAAATCTCATTTAATTGCATAGTTTTGTGCACATTACTAGTGATGTTCCTTAAATATGCATAAAGAATAAAAATATAACAATTAATAATAAGGGTATTATAGATAAATTATTGTAAAAAATAGATCATTTGAGGTAAGTAAATATTTAACTTGAGACTATCTGAAATAATAATAAAGACTTTTATTCTGGACGGAGGGAGTAATAGTTAGTAATGGACTCCTTTTAGTTGTTCACTGAAATAAAATGAGTTGAGTTATACTCACATTCCAATGTTTGGTCAATGACGACATTAAAAATAAAATTATTATTGATTTTTTAAAATTAATTTAAGATATTTTTAAATACAAAATTAATATAAATTACCTTTATTTTGGTCATACAATGATGAATATTATAAATTATTTAAAAAGTATTATTCATATTGTAAGATTTATTATTTCATAATTTTTAATAAATTACCTTACTTTTGAATTTTAAAAATCCCTCAAATAATTGGCTTTCTATAATAATTTTATAGTAGTAATTTGGAACAGATATAATATTAATTTTTAAAAAAAATATTACATACAAAAGTTATCTGAAGGACCGTACCGTTTCTAGGTAACCAACACCGCTACTCATTCTACTCTTTCTAGCATACGCATACTATTAACTTGAGATCACAATTAAACATACATAATGAATATTAATTCATTTAAAATATACATTGCATCCTAATATATTGTTATTAGGAAATTAGTTTGATCTAATTTAATTCAAACAAGATTGTTTAAGCTTATCCACTGTAATTGAGGTTGAATTTTGTATCACTATATATAATGAAGGGATATTAATGTATTTTAATTAGTGAAAGTCTGAATTATTTCTTGCCTTGGAACAACCCAAGTTTAGTTAAAATCACGTAAATTATGCGTTATATATATATATATATATATATATATATATATATATATATATATATATTACTTTTTATTACTTTATTTGCGTTATTAGCTATTAATAATACATACAGTCCCATGAACTAACAAAGTGCAGCTGATTTTTATTCATAAGAAACAATTATAAATGGCTAATTAATTATACAACAAGAATATCAGCGTGGCTGAAATTATTTTGTATAAAATCTAATAACAAACCGTTTTGTTGTACAACAATTAATCTTCCCAGCTAACTAAAATTAAATCTGTAACAGCCCAAAGGGTATTGTTCTCCTCTTCATACATCTCTTTGAAGTCCATGATCCAAACTTCCAGTGAAACCTAGCTAAATTCATAAAAAAATTGAAGAAACAATTAGTAAAAAAAAAAAAAGAAGATTGTTCCAATATTGCTATATATGTATTTAACTAACTATCATCTTACCATGCATGGAGTCCAATAATTAAGCTGCAGCCAGACTTCAAAATGATCTGATTAGAGAAGGAGTTATAACCCATTGCCATCTTTATTAATTGTGTCTATATACAACGTACGTATATACGTACATAAACCAAGTGTGTATATATATATATATGAAACCCTAATTAATTAATTTATAGAAATCTATATATTGGTAGTAACTTTTGTAGATTTTCCTCCTCCTCCTCCTCGACTAATTATTAAGGACAGTGAGGAGAAACATGGCCGCTTTCTTCAAAATGAACATTATTGCATTCGGCTTTGACAACTTCATCACCTTGTCCTGTTAGACTCACATCTTGCAATACAATTCCCTCACATGGATAACTCTTACTGCAATCAAAATTTATTGCCACGTCAGAAGCACTTGTTCCTGCTATATTCTGGTACACCACTTTTTTAACTTGAACAGCTGATTTCTGCATGTTGAAAAAACAAATATATATATATATATATATTTATTTATTAATGATGCGCGCATGGTAAATTAATTAATTATATTATTGATGACCATCTTAATTTCAGGAAAAGAGTAATTACCTGTTGTTTACATGGTGTAGCCTTGTCACAATAATTTTGATCTATGATTATAGGGGTTTTCACATTTTTCATGTCAATGTTCTGAAACTTTATGTTGCTTACATTTCCTGATCCTCCCTGTAAATAAAATGCACAAGGTAAAGACATCAATTAATACTAAATATATGCATATATGTGCATTTTACCCTTAATTATTAATTCTGAAGGGCACGTTGTATTGGTTCTCATTAATTTAGTACCAAAATTTAAACTAGTAATCCGTCCCACAAATTAATATGGTTCAAGTACACCTTTTTTTTCATATAGAAAATGTCTGAATCAAGTATAAAATTCATTAATTCCAATTCAAAATTTTATCTAAAGTCTATTTTACCCTAAAAGTACGTAGAGTCCACTATTTTCAGAAAAGTGAAAAAATATTTACTCTAGTTATGTAGGTTCCATCATGGTGGAAAATTAACACTCTTCTTTACTTTATTTATTTATTTATTGTTGTTGCTGTAGTAGTTGTTGTGTTAATTTGTTTGAAAAGTGTAATTTTGTTTTGCTTAATTTTTGCCAAAGAGTATAATTATTTGAAAAGGTTTTAATATGGGATCCACAGCTCCCAGTTGTCCTTTCTAGGGTGACCATATTTATCCATGCATGCATGCATGCATTTGCTATAGATAAAATACCTGATATGTTTTAATCCTAACACCATTCGTAGTTCTAGAAAGCTTGGCTCCATTCACCGTTACATCTGAAACATGAGCTTCTGAATTTCCATCTCCTAAGCTTCCAATACTGCGTTTACCACATTATATATATATATATATATATATATATATATATATATAGTAAGTAATTATGTCAAATCATGAAATTCATTATATATATATATATACACATTAAGAATAAAGGATAATTAATGTGTGGTAGATCCATCTAGTACCTTATACCATGGCCTGGTCCACAGGTTATATCTGTGATTTTCAGCTTCTGAGTTCCATTTTCAATTGAAATACAATCATCACCTATAATTAAATACGTTGCACAAACTTATGAGTAAATAACAACAGTACTAAATACAGAAGATCAAATATATGAGTTTTCCTAGCAGTTTGATTCAGAAAATTTGTTATATTTTCTTAACGTACGTTCATATGTCAGTCGTATCTAAATTAATATAGATATACCTGTTCCTATTATAGAACTGGATAACTGCATGTTCTGAGTGCGGGTGATATGGATTCCATCAGTGTTGGGGCTATCATCTGGTGCAGTCACAGTGAGATTGGAAGCTTGAACATTCACACATGTATCAAAAGATACTTGAATTTGCTGCGCATTTTGGATATTCAGGTTCTTCACTATCAAGTTCTCCCCCTTGTAGAAGGTCAAAGCCTACCAAAATTATATATATATATATATATATATATATATATATATATATATATATATATATATATATATATATATATATATATATAGGTCCCAAATCAACAACAAATTAAAACAAGGAAAAGGAAAAAGAGAAATTAATTAAGTATTGGAACTTAATTAAGTACTATGTTCCAAATATATATATATATATATATATATATATATATATATATATATATATATAATTGATAGATATATGAGATAGAGATAAAATACCGTAGGCGCTTCCGTGCAAGGCTGCATGGAAATGAACCATAAAAAATAATCAATGATCAGTGATTATTAATTAATCACAAAAAGGACGCAAAGAAAAAGTTGTGCCAAAAAAAAAACTAAAAATGAAATACATATAGGAAAAATCTATATATGGTGCCTGATCGAGTATAGAAGTCGCTTCTTATACGGGTAGCTAGTTTGGGGAAGCTTAATTAATTAAATTAGCAATTAATTAATACTTACACGAGCTTTATTGGTTTTACAGGAATTTTTCCACCAAATTTTGCCATTACCATCGATGATTCCACCTCCTCCAACAAATAGATTTTGGACACTATCGAAGGTAAGCCAGTGTCTCCCATCTTTTTTGTAGTCTGATCGATCATCGGATGCTTCAATGGTGCCGTAAATCTGAGATCATATTTATGTATAAATTTCAGTAACATGTAATGTATATATACTACTTAATTTGTAGTTACTTTGTACAAAAGAAAAAATGTGTGTATAATATATGAATATGTATTCCTTGACTATATATATATATATATATATATATATATATATATATTCTCTATATGACTTATCATCATATTATAATATATATTTGACCTGCACGGTAAGAGCATCTTTGCAAGGACCTTTGAACCTGATTTGCTTCACAAGATAACTTTTATTCTTTGGTACCACAAATACTGCTTCTGTAGAAGAACAAGCTTCATCCCAAGCCTTCTTAAATGCCTGAATTAATAATGAGCATATATTTACATAATAAATTTTTAACATAATATATGTAGAATTCTCTCTCCAAATAATATAACGTCATACTATTATGGTAATATTTGAGGATTTAAAATTTCGTACGAGCATGTTAAATGTCATAGCAAACCAGACTCATAATTAATTATGTACAAACCTCACCCCCCCACCCCCACAACAAAAAAACTTTTAGAAATGCTAAATACATTTAGATTGTGGAGTTGTTAATGTGTAGGTATTAATTTTTTAATCTAATTATAAAATATTTGAATATGATTATTTTGCAACTTTAACAAGGAAATGATATATATATTATAACATCTTGTAACTTAAATTGTATGCAAATTACTTTAGAATAAAGAGACAAATTCAAGCTTCAAAGTACTTTGATCCATGAAAATAAAATGAATACACAGTACCTCCGTATCATCAGTTTTGCCATCACCTTTAGCTCCAAAACTATCTACACTCACAGTTTTAGCTGAAGTTGCTGCAAGCGTTTCGATATAATTATTGAAACTGAAGCTTCTACTTTCAAGCTTAGGCGGTGAGTTGGGGATGGCGCTGAAATATGAAGGATATGCTTCAAAGTCATAGCCAAATTCTAGATAATTATTAGGCTGTAGGTCATCCTCAAGACTAGCGTAACATGAGATCATAAAGGATAAAGAAATGATGATGAAGAGGAATGTATGACTTTGTGGAGCCATTAATAATTGATATATATATATATATATATATATATATATATATGTATATATTTAACGTCTTTTGTAACTATATATTTATTTAAATAGATATATAAGATTATATATAGGATAATAAATAAGTATATATGGAGGAAATAATATATCTATGAATTAAATGGCAAGCTGGTATAGATATTGAAGTGATAACATGAAATGAAGAAATCCAGATGTATAGCTAGATAGGATTAATTGAGGTATGGAAGTGATATAACAAAGTAATGATGGCTTGTATATTTATAGAGAGGGGTGGGGTGGGGCGGGAATGGAAGGGGAGAAGAGACATTTGGTTGCTGTTTTCTACGGCTCTTTAATTTGTGGTATGGAATGCAATATATGGGAGAGATTTAGACGAAAGGTTTTCTTCTCTTGGATACTTAATTTACCGACTTTTGCTATATATATATATATATATATATATATATATATATATGAGAATTGTGACGCCCCCAAAATTAGGTATACATCACCCATCTTGGGTCGTCAGATACATGGTACAGAATATAAATACAACTTACTAATACAACTGTCGTGTACAATACGACAAAATATAACTGTGAGTTTGAATACAATTATTGTCTACTAGAGACTATACAAACTCAAAAGGAGTCCTCATTACAATTATTGTCACACTATTTAACAGAATAGTGAAGATTACTAATACTATCATCTGGTCCATCACTCCGTTCCCCGACTCGTCCCAGCTATATTCTTATTTCCTGAAGAGAACAGTGAAAGAAAGGGTGACCTCAACTAGCTCAGCAAGAAATATTATAACTAAGATAATGCAGAATAAATTATCCTTAGCCTTCAACAGTGTTAAACTGATAAAATATAACGAACATCAAGTTTAACTGCAGCGGAACAAACAATCCATTAAAAGAGTCAAGTAGAAAATAAAATCTACTATCTTCTATGATTTAAAAGGTTTTTCAACACTGTTATCGCTGGGACTCAGCTTAATAAAATAATCCACATCATCGAATCACCCCTGCACTACGGCCAAGGATATTCGTGTATTCATTAATGGTCATGATCATGCCAATAACTGTCCATCAATGCACTACGGGCCAATGAGGACTTTTACCACATCATTTGTAACATTACGGTCATGATTATACCGAATAATCCTTAGTCATAATCATACCAAGTCCATCTATGCACTACAGGCCACAGATGACTTTTAACATTTTATAAACATGAGGATGATGACAATGATATAAGAATTCAATAAAACAAGTTCAAGAATTAATTTATCCAAGAATTAATAACGTCCAAATTGTTAACATGATACTGCTTTGTGGAGTAAAATTCAAGAATGCTTAGAAGAATATTTTCATGAAAAGATACTGGATGAAACGCAATTATCAAGGATATTCCACAAATTTCATGGAGTATAGAAATCAAAACTTAACCAACTGAGTATAATAAAAAATAGAATAACAAAAGAAATCACCATGCATGCGATAGACCGCACAGACAGGTTATTCCAACAGAATAATAAATAATGGAACCAGGTCCGGCGTAAAACGCACAGACATGATATTGCAACAGAATAATAACAAAGACGGAACCAGGTCCGGTGTAAAACACACAGACAGGATGTTCCAACAGAATAATAATAAAGACGGAACCAGGTCCGGTGTAAAACACACAAACAGAATGTTCCAACAGAATAATAGAAGAATGTCACCAAGTATAGGGTAGACCGCGTATACATGTTATTCCAACAGAATAATAAGAAATAGAATAACAACAGTTCTCTTCATGAATAAGAAAGAATAACACCCCTTACTGTTTTAAAGAAGAATTGAAATAAGGAAGTAGTTAAGTAGCAGAATACTTTTCTTCTCTCTCTCTCTATAGTTTCTCTCTCTAGAGTTCAGTGAATTCGTAAGAAATAATGAAGGAATGAGCTGCTATTTATAGAAAAATGGAATGCATACACTACAAGAAAAAGGGCCATCTGCGACCAATGATATCAGCGACCGCCCTATACGGTCGCTGATAATATTATTAGCGACCGCTATCTGCGACCGCCACAAAATTTAGTCGCTAGTATATATCAGCGACCGCATGCGGTCGCTGATCGGTCGCTGAGAAGAATTTCCCTCCCAAAATTTGGTGCGAAACTTTGGCGCGGCGACCAATCTATATCCGCGACCGCTAGCGGTCGCTGATATGTCCACATCATTAAAAACTAGCGACCGAATGTGGTCGCTGATGGCGGTCGCTGATTCTTATAACCTTAATCAGATTCAGGCATTCGCTCGAACCAGTCGACAAGGAAAAAAGAGAGGGAGAAACTCAGACGAGGGAGAAGAGGGATTAGGGGGAGAAGAGAAGAGGAACCACCAACATCCGGTCGGCCGACGCCTTCACCACCACCGTACCACCGCCGGTAACCCCTTTAATCTTCCTTTCATAATTTATTGTATATTACAATCTTCCTTTCACAATTTATTACTTTCTACGTTCCAAAATTATGGGTAGCTGATATGAAGAATGATTTACTTTATTGTATATTATGGGTATATTCGTTTCAAAATTATGGGTATATTATGGGTAGCTCATATTTTGTTGGAGACTGATTTTGTTGGAGAAGTTCATATTTCCTTACGAATATGAAGAAATTCATATTTTGTTAGTAACTGATTTCCAAGTTCTACTAAAATGGAATGAGGAAGGACAGTTGATTCCCAAGTTATATCAATTGTTTTCACCAATAATTTTTTAAGAGCTTGAAATCCTGTTCTTTTAAAAAAGCAGTAGGGAAGGACATTTGAAATGTTGCCAGTGTTCTAGAAATGATTTTCTGTTCTCGTCTAGTTGTTTTGGTTGCTACAATTTTGAAGACTTCGATTGATTCAGATTTCAAAACATTTAAATGACATTTTATTTTTCCAGATTTTATATATTAAAAAAGCTTTGTCCATCTGAATTCTCCATTGCTTTACAGGGAAATCTGCTAGCCTGTGTTGTACATAATACATAGTTGCCCTTCCCTTGAAATTTGTTGCCAATCTCACTGGGTTTGGCACTTTCTTTAAAAAAACATGTCAGACACAAGAACCAATTCTTTCCAAGTGCGTAGTCATCACTTCTTAATTAAGATTCACATTAATAATTCTAATTTGCTCAACTAATCTTTCCCTAATCATTAAATTTTGATTAGGTAAACTCTAAACACGAGTTATCTTAATTAATCAAGATTAATACTAATTAATCATGTTTAAAGTTAATCAACCCAAATGTGACCTTTTAGAAGTCAAGGGAAAGAACTTTTGACTATAACTTATAAGTTATAACCAAAATAACCAAGGCAAGTTATATAGTTACATTATTCATTAGAAATTAGAGTTCTTACAACTTTTATTTATGTTTAGATATGGACCCTGGAATATATAAAGGCAATGAGTATATGTGATGTTTTGTTAATTGCTTATACATTCTTGTTGCTCTTATATGCCTACAAATGGTCAAGTATACATGTCATCGTGCATGTGGATAGTCCATATTATAGGGGAGACTCTGCCGAAATTTTTTCATTGGTCGGGTAATTTAGTCTTGTCCCAATGCATATGCAGACCATGCATGATGCAATGATTCATATTCTACCCCTAGGAATCTATTGTCTTTAGGTTGGTGTCAGTTAAAATATGTAGGATGACATAAGACCATACCTCATTCTAATTTAAGATCCATAACAATATTCCATGCCTTTGGATAGCCGATCTCAAGCTGTGTATCCTTGTTCAATTCCCGAAGAATCATATATGATGCACACTCATGTTATATATGTACATATACATCTATATGTATATATAAGCATCATAAATGGCATTGAGCTGAATTGTAAATCTCTAACAAGGGAATACAATAATTCATGTCAATATAGGTACCGTGGAATCATGGACCTCTATTCAGACCGTAGTTGGATGGCACGACGAAAGTCAAGTGCCCAGATAGGTGCTACAGCTGAATTTAGAGCTGGTTGCCAAGTGTTTTTGGAGTATGCGTATAGTCACCCGGAATGTATGAATGGTAAGTCGCAGATACGATGTCCATGTTTGAAGTGTAAGAATGTAAATTATATGGACAGAGACTTGGTAAACTATCATTTACTTGTTTCTGGGTTCATGAGAAATTACGAAGAATGCTGGTGGGCACATGGGCAGAGAAGAGATGGTGGCATCACACAAGTACACAATTCGGGCAATAGTACTCATCGTATGAATGAAATGGTTCATGATATTGCAGGGCCAGATTTTGATTGGGAGCTAGGCAGAGAGCAACCTATGAATTCTGATGCCAAAGACTTTTTTAAGTTGTTAGACGAGGGTAGCGAGCCATTGTGGCATGGTTGCACCAAACACACTACATTGTCTGCAGTGGCGACGTTACTTAACATCAAGGCTGATCACAACATGAGCCATGAGTGTTTTGAGTCGCTCTTGAAGGCCATTAAGAGTATGTTGCCTGACGGTGAGAAATTACCTGGTAACTATTACTTTTGTAAGAAAATGGTGAAGAAGTTGGGTCTTGGATACCAAAAGATCGATGCATGTCCCAACGATTGCATGTTGTTTTATAAGGAAAATGAACAGATGACAAGGTGCACGTTTTGCAGTCATGATCGGTTTTGTCTCAGACTATTTTCCGGACGAAGTCTTGACAAAGGCCAATCGAGTATCGAGACATGATGATGGGGGAAATGTTGAACTAAATGGTCGACTATCTGTATTTGGTCTATCGGGCCGCGCTTATGGAAAAGGGAAGCGCATATTCCTCTCTGAGCAAGAATTACATGCTGCACATACTTACATTCTTCTCAATTGCGAGGAGATTGATGAATTTGTGAGGTACACATGTAAACTTGATAATTTATCTTTTAAGTTGACAATTTATTCCAATATGTTAATGTTTATAACATGGTATAGATTGTACGATGACGAGTTAAAAGTGAAGCATCTCGGCATAACTGATAAAGATATTCAAATCAATCGGGATAAAAACTTTGCACTTTGGCTAAAGGACAAAGTAAGTTCAATTTTTAAGCACGTAATATATATATATATATATATATATATATATATATATATATATATATATATATATATATACTCCATGTTAACTATGACTTCATTTAATAAGATGGAGTTTTTGTAGGCTTTGACTAAGGGATCAACGATTCCGGCTAATGTACAAGTCCTAGCTATGGGACCAGACAGGGACCAAGTCACCCGCAATGGTTACAAAATAAATGGTTGTGAATTTCACACAAAGGCATATGGGCACGGTAAAAGAACAACGAACTCTGGAGTGTGTGTCCAAGGAGATTGTTACAATGAGCTTGGTCGTGCCTTTTATGGGGAGTTGGAGGAAATCGTAGAGTTGTCGTACAAGGGCACGTACGGGGGTCATATTCACTTGTTCAAGTGCCATTAGTTTGATTCAGAAAAAGGGATACGTGTTGACAGACATGGAATCGTCGATATTGACCTCCATAGGTCTGCGTACTCCAACGAACTGTTTGTATTACCAACTCAAACAATACAAGTATACTACACTCCTAGTCCAGTTAAGGAAAGGGATAGACCGCCTACAGATTGGCAAGTTATAATTCATACTCCTGCGCGTAGTCGTGTCCAAGAAATAGACGGGGATTTCTACCAAGAGGAAATGCTTCAGAGACCTCCTATAATAAATATAGAGGACAACAATGATGTAATCCAGTTAGAGGGTGGAGATGAACCTAATGAATTGGATCCCGAGACAGTTATTGTGCAAGATGACAGTGATATTGAGGAAGAGTTATTGACTGACACTGACACAGAATCTGAAGAAGATGGTTATGAATCTCCGATACTTGTACAAAATGATTTTGACTCATCAGACAACGATTTTCATTAAAATGTATGTTTAGTTTTAATTGTACAAAATGTATGTTTATGTTCATGTTCATGTTTAGTTCATAATTATGTACCTTTCATTTATGTTCTCTATATAGGAATGTTCTCTATATCCTTAACTATATCATTTGTAGTTGTTGTAGTTAACTATTTTGCAGTCATGTTTATGTACCTTTCACTTATGGTAATCGTAGTTAACTATTTCATACAATTAATTGTCATTCATAATTTCATACTAACATCCTAATTTTTTTTATTTATAGATGTCTTCTGAACCTGTTGCACGAAAGCGCGGGTTGGGTCGGGGCCCTAATCATGTGCCGAAGGCCCCGGCTAATCCGGATGATCGCATTCTTATACAGATCCGTCCTCCTCCAGAAAACACGTAAGTTAAACATCGTGTATATATAAGGGTTTAATATTTCCATTGTTATAAATATATTTTAATGTAAATTATTGTATATTGTAGTGATTTTCAAGATAGTAAAATTGTGAAGAGCATTTCACAATTATGCTTACAGAACTGGCCTACGCCAGTGATTACATGGGCGAGCACACCTCTCGCCCATAAGGATGCAGTTTGGGCTGAATTTCAGGTATATTTATTTAATCACTCTGATAGATAATACATAGTTAATCAACTAATAGTTTAGTAATGTTGGATTATGGTAATATAATAGTTTTAATATTATTATTGTTGTTTTATTTGCAGAAGCGGTATAGATGGGACGACGCACATGCATCAGTTATTCAAGCACTGTTCTGGCAGAAGTGCGCCGTCCGGACTAAAGATAATCTAAACAAAGAACGACAGAAAGCCCTGCACAATGCTGAGATTGACCATCCAGGACAGGGTGAGCAGTATATGCATGAGCATTGCCCCTGGTGGTGCGCACATCCCATATGGGTGCAGATGTGTGAGCAGTGGAGAGCTGAGAGCTGGGTCAAGAGTCGTAAGACTGTCGCCTCGAACAGATCCTCAGGTGTATCTGAAGGCGAAAAGGCAAAAGGCACGTACAAGGGCGGCAATATATCTCAGCTGCAACATATTGCTGCTAGGGTACGTATGTATAACAAGCTTATTGGCTTAGTTATTTGTCTTTATGTTTACAGTCATGTTTTGTAGCTAAAATATCATATGTTTACATATTAATATGAGAACATGAACTGTAGGAGTCTGAGTCTCAAGGTCAACCTATCAATTGGTTGGATGTGTATGTGGCCACCAGTGATGGTCTGCCTGATGCTGTTCAGATAGCGGTAATAAGTTAACTTTAAACATATTATAGTCATGTTTTTTAGCATTTCGTATTTATTTTTAACTATTTATTTGTTGACCTTCTGACAGGACACTTATAAGGGCTTAATGAACGAGCGCTATCCTGAAGGCACCCCGCGTCCGGCGATTGATCAAGAATTGTGGGAGAGGGCGTCCGTCGTGAAGAAAAATTATGTTAAAGGCCAAGGACAAAGATGACGCCCGACCATCAGTGGCACAGGCAGCTCTGCTACCCAGTCTACACAGTCTACACAGTCATCAGGTCATCCAACCTATCATACTCCTGCTGACTGTGTGAGAGCGATCTGTCAAAATCGTGATCTTCTTCTTATACTGGGCGGGCATCTGCATTCTCTGAATCCTGATGACTTGGCGAAGGCAGTGGCGGAAGCAAGAGCATCACAGCATCAGGGTGGCGACCAGGTACTTTTAATGTTTCATTACGTACATTGTCTATTATTTAGCTTTCCCCAAGTCATAGCAGTATCAACACATGTAACATATATGTTTTATTCTTTTGTTAATTACAGGGTACTAATTTGAATGATCCATGAAGAGCTAGACCAGTCATGCATGTTAGATTTGTAAAGCCTTGTTAGACTTGTTTTTTAGATTTTTAAAGCCTTGTAATCTTTTAAATTACTTATCTTTGGACTGTATTGGTTTACGATTCTATTATATGGATGTTTACGATTGTATTGTGTTGTGTTGATTTAGATTCATTCTTTGGACTGTATGTATGGATGGATGTTTATCATATAGTAGTTATCATAGATGGATGGATACTTATATATACTGCTGTGTGTTGGGATAAAAAGCAGGTACAAAGCAGGTTATTTTTGGGAAATCAATAAAACAGGAAAAATATTTAAAAAAAAAAAACAAAGTCAGCGACCGCACGCGGTCGCTAATACAGTATTAGCGACCGAGTAAGGTGCTTCTACTTCAGCGACCGCATGCGGTCGCTATTACCGGTCGCTGACACGTGTGCCACATCACGTCTGACACATGACTCAGCATGAGTCAGAATAGCGACAGCTGAGGTCGCTGATTGCGGTCGCTAAAAATGCGGTCGCTATTAGTGGTCGCTGATGTCATTTTAGCGACAAGATTTTCTGCGACTACTATTAGCGACTGCATCCGGTCGCTGATACCCATCTGCGACTATATACGGTCGCAGATGTGCGGTCGCTGATAAGCCTTTTTGTTGTAGTGATAGTAACTAATCCATGAACGGTCCAGATTGATTACTTTAATCTGACGGTCCATATTTAAAGAAAAATCTTTTAAATAAAATATAATATATTCTATTTATAGAATAACTTTAATAAAGTATTCTGTTTTATATAAAAAGATGTTTCTGTTTTATTACGTTAATAATACGAATAAAACAAAACTTCATTATCGCTAAATAATTCATATTATTAACTGACAATAATTGAATCAAACTGAGTGACTTCTCACATAAGCATTAATAATCAATACCGTGTGCTACTATGCAACCACACGTATTACTGTACTTTTACTACCGAGTAGTTCAACAGTATCAGTGGTAAAACTTCCACCGTTATTTTTAATAAAATATTTTTGTCGTTTTCTCAATCCTACAATAATTCCGTTGTGGGATCCACCAATGATTGTGCCGTTGTACGAATATTCCCTGTTAAAACGAATATTCCTCGACCAATCGAATATTATATAACAACTTGCGTACTTTGCAAAATTTATAAATATTACCCACAACTATAACATTATATCAAATTAACTCCATAATATTCAAAAATGATATTTATAGAAAATTCATCTTTATTTATAAAAGTTGGGGTCTTACAAGAATGATCCATGGTTAACGTTAGTTATGAGCATTATTCCAGCTAACTGTTATTTAGTCGTCCAAAATTAGATTGAATAGCTAAGGTGAGGGTCCAACCGCTATAGAAAATTTATTTTTTTGCTAGCCACTACTCCCTCTAGCGACCAGAAGAAATTTTTTTTGATAGCCTACTTAAAAATTATTCATACAAATAAATACATTGAATATAATTAATATTTATAAAAATTATTTATAGAAATAAATACATTATATATAGTTGATAATGTTAGTTTTTGTTACTTAAGAAATTATTTATACAACTATTTTGTACATTGAAACTATTTAAATTTAACTAAGGGTAGGGGTATTTTAGAAATTTCTCCTGGCCTCTACTCCCTCTTGTGGCCAGCAAAAATAATTTCTCCTGGCCGTTAGAGGGAGTAGCGGTTAGCAAAAAAATAATTTCTCTAACCGCTAGAGGGAGTAATGGTTGGGCTCTCACCTTAGCCATTCGATCTAATTTTGAACGGCTGGATAACAGTTAGCTGTGATAGTACCCATAGCTAACGTGTGCCATGGATCATTTCCCTATATATATTGTTAACGCCTGATTTTGTACGCCTGACGAAATCACCCAAAAAGACAGGCCAAAATAGCGCCAACGGTTGATGGAGTAATTGTTGTGAAATCAAACTCACGAAATACATTCATACAAACATAAATAAAAAAATATAAAGTATGAACACAAGATTTACGTGGAAACCCAATTAGAGAAAAACCACGGAGAGAGAGTAATCCACTATAATAATATTGAGAGTACAAGTTGTGTATTTGTGTTGTATCTCTTGTGTCCTTCCTCCTTCAATCCCTTGCATATTGATGTATTTATAGATAGGAGTATGAGTCCTTTTCAGAATCACCTTATAACTGCGATTAATGGCTAATAGATTTATTCCCAAATTAAACCTCCTTATCCCACCAAATAAGAAAATACAATCTTATTTTAATAAGGACTCTCTCACTATCCAAATAATCACACTCCAACATTGCCCCCCAGTCTCTTATTTACAAGGAACTTAAAATAAGAGACTATACAAAAAGTCTCCTCGGAATTTTTAACCTCGGGATTTATATCCGCTAGATTTATATCCGCTGGATTTTTATCCGCTGAATTTTTATCATCCGAATTTTCTTCAGTCTGTGGTTGATGATGAAATCGAAGCTGTCTTTAAAGCACTTCAATGATATAAAAGCTTAAACTTTTATCTTTGCGCTGGCTGAATTCGTTACTGGTGCGGTGACTCAGCACCAATTTATCATCACCTGGACCAAAGTGTTAATGTTTAGATTTTACATACATCATGTGAATACTATCACTACATGCATAATATAAGTTAGAGAATATGTAAAATTGTATCAATAATCAATTACGAATATGCTTCAATTGCTATTGATATAATACATATATACACACGTAAAAATATATATTTATTTTAATAAAAAAGAATCACTTATCTCCTTCGGTGAATCGATGATTTTAAATCGACACTAGAACAAGTGTCTTGTTCCTACAGACGGCGCCAATGTTAACGCCCGATTTTGTACGCCTGACGAAATCACCAAAACAGCAGGCCAAAATAGCGCCAACGGTTGATGGAATAATTGTTGTGAAATCAAACTCACGAAACACACTCACATAAACGTAAATAAATAAATATAAAGTATGAACACAAGAATTACGTGGAAACCCAATTAGGAAAAAACCACGGAGAGAGAGTAATCCACTATAATAATATTGGGAGTACAAGTTGTGTATTTGTGTTGTATCTCTTGTGTCCTTCCTCCTTCAATCCCTTGCATATTGATGTATTTATAGATAGGAGTATGAGTCCTTTTCAGAATCACCTTATAACTGTAATTAATGACTAATAGATTCCTTCCCAAATTAAACATCCTTATCCCACCAAATAAGAAAATACAATCTTATTTTAATAAGGACTCTCTCACTATCCAAATAATCACACGTAATTCTTGTGTTCATACTTTATATTTATTTATTTACGTTTATGTGAGTGTGTTTCGTGAGTTTGATTTCACAACAATTATTCCATCAACCGTTGGCGCTATTTTGGCCTGCTGTTTTGGTGATTTCGTCAGGCGTACAAAATCGGGCGTTAACATTGGCGCCGTCTGTGGGAACAAGACACTTGTTCTAGTGTCGATTTAAAATCATCGATTCACCGAAGGAGATAAGTGATTCTTTTTTATTAAAATAAATATATATTTGTACGTGTGTATATATGTATTATATCAATAGCAATTGAAGCATATTCGTAATTGATTATTGATATAATTTTACATATTCTCTAACTTATATTATGCATGTAGTGATAGTATTCACATGATGTATGTAAAATCTAAACATTAACACTTTGGTCCAGGTGATGATAAATTGGTGCTGAGTCACCGCACCAGTAACGAATTCAGCCAGCGCAAAGATAAAAGTTTAAGTTTTTATATCATTGAAGTGCTTTAAAGACAGCTTCGATTTCATCATCAACCACAGACTGAAGAAAATTCGGATGATAAAAATTCAGCGGATAAAAATCCAGCGGATATAAATCTAGCGGATATAAATCCCGAGGTTAAAAATTCCGAGGAGACTTTTTGTATACTCTCTTATTTTAAGTTCCTTGTAAATAAGAGACTGGGGGGCAATGTTGGAGTGTGATTATTTGGATAGTGAGAGAGTCCTTATTAAAATAAGATTGTATTTTCTTATTTGGTGGGATAAGGATGTTTAATTTGGGAAGGAATCTATTAGTCATTAATTGCAGTTATAAGGTGATTCTGAAAAGGACTCATACTCCTATCTATAAATACATCAATATGCAAGGGATTGAAGGAAGAAGGACACAAGAGATACAACACAAATACACAACTTGTACTCCCAATATTATTATAGTGAATTACTCTCTCTCTCCGTGGTTTTTCCCAAATTGGGTTTTCACGTAATTCTTGTGTTCATACTTTATATTTATTTATTTACGTTTATGTGAGTGTGTTTCGTGAGTTTGATTTCACAACAATTATTCCATCAACCGTTGGCGCTATTTTGGCCTGCTGTTTTGGTGATTTCGTCAGGCGTACAAAATCGGGCGTTAACATATATATATATATATATATATATATATATATATATATATATATATATATATATATATATATTCTACGCTTTCTGTATGCATGCATAACATGGACCATCTATAAGATAAGATTTAATTAATTTAACCACAATAATAATAATAATAATTTTAATTTCAATATAATTAACAACGATATATAATAAAATTCATTCTTAATTATTATACATGTGATTAGTGGCATATATACATGACGATCAATAGGATGTTATATCACCATTTCAATGAAAATTTACTTTAAATAAATAAATAAAACTATATATATGTCCAACAAAATAATAAAACTAGGGAAAGAAGTATTTATTTCTTATGCTCTAGACTAGTAGACAATATCTTACTCCCTCCATTACACAAAAAGAATTCTATTTCTTTCAATAATAATATTATGAAATGACACAATTTTTCTAAATTTTTAATCATAATTTCCTTATCGTTTCAATTTATAAGTTAAATATTCAAAAAAAATTTAAAAATAAATAAAATAGGAATAAACATGGAACAATTAATATATTCTTAAAATGTGTAATTTGCAAATATAACTCCTTTTTTTTAAGAGAGTACTGTATTATATACGTGCCTTTAGTAATGCTTTAAAGTCCATATATCTAGGCATCTAGACAAAGTCGAATTGCAATTTATTTCTTTCAAAGACTTAATTTGAAACTAGTAATTGAAAACTGCGGCAAGTTAAAAATGAATCTCACATATGTTTACAAGTTCAGAATTTTGCAATTAATCAACTTGGTTCCGTGTATTAATTATACCATTATTAATAAGTTAAAATTATGGACTGATAAAAACCCACATACATTTATTACTAATGATATTACTGAATCTAATGATTCATGCGCACGCATCTATAAATAACTAAAATATGCATGCATTCTATTCTACAATATCCTGATCATCATCAAATGCTGCAATATTAGAATGAAATCTTTGTGCATGGAATCAAGGCACGTAAACATTGTATATTTAATTTGATCATGCATATATATATATATATATATATATATATATATATATATATATATATATATATTTCAAGAATCCATATCATTTATATATATTACTACCTATGTTCCTTAATATATGTCGTTTTAGAGTTGTACACAAGTATTAAGGAAATGATTGTATAACATTAACTATAACATCAATTGTCTATTTTACCATTGTATTGGAAGAAGAGATTATTATTTATTGGACAGAAAATAGTGAGAGAATCAAAGTTATATTTAATACTTGGGGTAATATTGTAAACTAAGCAATTAATGCTTACTTAAAATTCTAAAACGACTTATATTAAGAAACAAAAATATTTCTCTAAAACGACTTATATTAAGGAACGGAGGGAGTATACCAGAGTGTTTGAAATTCTATAACTTGATTAATTATTAGTGAAAATAACATTGTTATATTACAAATGATCAATTAAATTCTAAATATATATTCATGAAGGCTAATAATTAGTTACCTAAATTCGGTATTTATCCACTCATCTATAGATCAGGCAAGTAAAATTTCAGATGAACAATTGTATTTTCATGATGTCGAAGGCAGGTTTGCTTCTACATTTATATATGTTAGGAATATTTGTACCCGATTAGGAATGAATGCACGGTTTGGAAAGAAGATTGTTGAATTGGATAAAGTAGCGTGCGTGTAAATTAAAGTACGATTAATTATATATAGATTATCATGGTATATATATATATATATATATACAATAATTAATTAAATTAAAGCTGTACATTTGTCGTTCATTTATTTGCTGACGCTCATCCGAGAGCTGCCATAATGTCAAGGGATGGGTTTGGAGTATGGTCGATGGTGAGTCAAGTTTATAAGGGATTGTGTTTGTGCCATGATGCATTTCAAGACTTTAGTTCAATTACATACATTTATATTGTTGTCCCGCACCTCTTTGTCACTTTGAGCCAATTCATGTGTAGTGTTATAACTTTAGGAGTAATTTGTAGACACAATGATGGACATTAGGACTAATTAGAACTAGCTAACACTAATCAAAGCAACAATAATTTTTCATTTCTATAACTTAATTATTATTGTCTTTTGATCGTTTCAAAATTTGATATACATTTTTAAAATAAGATTTTTTAGAAAATTATTCTTCCAAATCTAATCCTTTCATCTCTTATTGATCATAATTTTTAATTTATCTGCAATATAAATAATGACATGTTATAAATTTCATTTCAATTTGTAGCCATTTTAGAACGTATTGAAAAAATATATATCTCTAATTTCGAAAATGAAAAAATAGTTAAATCATATAAATATTGATCATTCTTGAGCCGACGCGTACGTGTCACTTATGGGTGTGACATTTAGTGTTAAACTAACTTCCTATCATGTTAGGCTGAAGATGTCTTAACCTAGCGGTTAAGACCGAGATATTATGACCATTAGGTCTCAGGTTTAATAGGTGAATTTATTTTTTTCATTACGAAAGTTTGTTTTCTTTTTGTGTGTGTTTGTTTCTTCCTCCTCTGTATATCTATAAAGTTTGATTGATTACTGATATTGTTTCTTCCTCTTTTATGAGAAGTACTTGATTATGAAATTATAAAAAAAAACTTCCTATCCTATACTTAGGGGCTATATAAAAGTTTTGGGAGGTTACACATGCAATTAGTAGGTGTTAAAATTAGAGCAAAAATAGATTGGTTAGGTAACCTTCCGATAACATTTTTGGCAATTTGGTCAAGACAAGTATGTAAAATTAATAAAGTTGCAGTTAGGGTTTTGATTCCGTTCGTTTGAGAATGTTTAACCACGTGGACTTATAAAAAGCTAGCGAAGACATGGGGTATATATATATATATATATATATATATATATATATATATATATATATATATATATATATATATATATATAGTTAGAGAACCATCTAATCATTATATGGTAATATGTCAATTTGACTGGTTTTATAAGTTTCACTAGCTAGGGTTTATTTTTGGCAACTCAAATCCAGAAAGAACATTATATTAACACATACTGCAAACTTACAACTTCAAGTGGGAACTAGCTAGATCTGTCACTTCACCATCACCATGTATATATAGCTAACTAGCTATCAGAAGCAGAATTGAATTGAATAATAATAAATGCATGAACTAGAACAAGTTAAAGCAAATCAAAGTTATCTGAAATATTGCGGTGGTAGGCCTAAATTTGTAGCGTACCTCGTGCAGATTATATTACATAGATTATCAAAAACGAATGATGCTAAGGGTCAAATTAAATAGGATACCACATTTGAAAACAAATACGATTATTTTGCATTTGATTGACCACATCATAATTAGTTATGTTATAAATGTCAATTAATAAGCGACTAATATGATGAGGACAAATCAATTTAGTAGTCTTCGTTGGTTTTTAATATTTTATAATTTTAATGATGATAATATTATTGAGTTTATATTCAAGTTAATGAATTTAATTTAATGTGTTTGGGCTGACCCAAATTTAATTATTAGTCCATTAGTTGATAAAAAATATTAGTGCTCAATATTTCTTTTATATATATATATATATATATATATATATATATATATATATATAAAATTGTACAGAAAAGTTCAGGAACATATTTTTTAAACAACATAAAATCCTTAAGTAACAGAATTATTTAAAGGCCTTTCTTACGCGTCTTTTTAAAAAAAAACCCAAATCTCGCGTCTCTCCTCTCTCTCCAAATTCACGATTTAGGCAAACTGAGCTCCTCTCTCCAAACCCAAATCAGCGAGCCTTTGAAATCAGCTCCTACTCGAGCTCTTCTCTCCAAATCGAGTCTCTCCCCTGCCTTCCTTCCACAGAGATTCACGATTTAGGCAAGGTTGGCTGAGAATTGCGATTGTGAGTTCCCAAATCACAAGCCCTAGCTTCTGCGTTCTCTCTTCTCTCCAAACCGGACGCAAGCAGAGCCAAATCCCTAGCTTCTCTCTTGTCGCTTCTCTCTTGTCGCTTCTCTCCAAATCAGGTATGTGTAGTACAGTTCCTCTGTTTAATGAGTTCTTCTATGGGTTTCTCTCACCATGGTCATTTATAATCTGATTATCCTCTGTTTTTTTGTTCCTTTAGTTGTGGCAAGTGATACCCAGAACACAAATTTGTTTGTTTTCTCTATGATTGTTATTTTCCTTCTATTTCTTGTTTTTCATGTTTACATCAGTGCGTTGTGGCACTTGGCTAGTGTTGTTTCTGTTCTTGAGCCTGTTTACGGTTTTCGACAATGAAGAAGAGATTAGGATGAAATTAGATACTGTTCAATTTTAGTACAACAGTTCCTTACAATTATTCATGTAAAGATATGTTATTCCGAGTTGCATATATTTTGTTAACGCCAAGATCTTCTCCCATGTCCCAATCACGTAAGACGCTCTGATCCTGCACAGTTCAACAAGTCAACACCAAAAGCTTGACGGCCTGACCGTCGGAGGATAGCTCCGGCGTGAGAGTCAGTATAGGCGATCACAAGGTTAACAATGGAGAAAAATATTGACTAGTGTCTGAGTGTGTGTGAATAATAATAATGTGTAGTGTTTTGTTACCTCTTTTCCTTTTGTGATCCTTGCCCCATACGGTCCCTAGACCCGGTTTACTGTGCCACCCACTATCTCCTGACACCTCCTCTCATCCCCGGTCATCTCAGCCGAAAGCCTGTAGCTTATTTTCCTACCTGCTACCACTGTTACCTCCCGTCGGTAATCGGAGTCCCATCCTCATTAATGCTATGCAGAAAGGTGGCAAACATAACAGTCAACTGCTACCTTTTGTGATGATTACCGGTCAAAGATAGGATAAGTAACACCTTACGTAATGGACCAATATTCCAATGACTAAGCCCAACATTATAATCAAATAACGAGGCCCAAGTTGTTTGACCCAATATGGCAAAGGTGACATAATCCACGGGATGAGCCCATTCGGCCCGGTCCAGTATGAAAAGTATTATGGCCCAACATTGCCCCCCAGTCTTTTATTAAACAGGATGTTTAGTGGAAGACCGTAAATAGTGGAAGTCCCTAGTGAAAGGGATTTGTAATAAGCCAAAGGGCTAAAAGGAATCTCACCAAGGCCCAACTGACGAATGACAGTCATTAATTCAAATGGATCTAGAAGCCCGGATGGCACGTGCCCATCAGCCTTAAGGGCAAAAAATGAGGGTCCAATGAACGCCAGCCCATTCCGGACGTTACCCCTTCCCCTTTCACATCATTACCTCCCATTAATGCGCCGCCCTTGGATTTCGTGCAAAATTTGAAAAGACCACTCGCTATAAAAGCTGTCACCCATTCACCTTGGATGGTTCCTTGCTATTTCGAATTCAAAAGAGCTTATTGTCTTCTCCTTCTCAAATTTCTTCATTTTCCCTACAGATTCTCAACAATGGCATCTCAAAACCCCGATACGAGTTCTCCACTTCGTGTAACCCCCATCTCCACCGTGACCCACCATTTAAACCCTAACAAAGAGGCTCTGAGCTCAAACCCCCAAATTGGTGCTCCAAGTAAAGAAGCTTCGCCTCTAGAATCACTTCCCAACCCCTCCGAATTTTTTAAGAATGAGGAAGATTTTCCTCACGCTAACACCCCCTCCACTGTTACTGAGGTCGAGCTCCGCAACATTCGGGCTCGCTATCAAATACCAGATACCCACAGGGTGAGGATCGCAACCTCCCACGAGAGAATGTACCAGCGCCCCGATGGTTGGACCGCCGTCCCGGTAACGTTCCTGGAGAAGGGGGTGAGGTTTCCCCTTCATGCCTTCCTGATCACCCTCCTAGGGTTTGTTGGAGTGGGGTTCGCCCAATTGGTGCCGAACTCGTATATCCATATACTGGCTTACATAGCCTTCTGCTACGAGATAGGAGTTCCTCCCGCTGTTGATTCCTTCTTTACCCTCTTCTCGGTAGGGAAATCTCGGGAAAAATGCTTCAAGGTGCTAAGTAAAATAGCCCCTAAGCCCAATGCCAGAATCGAGAAGCGGTCTCTAATGGACACTCCTTCGAGCAACCGAGGATGGCATGATAAATTGTTTTTCGTCAACGGGCCCGAAATCTCCTCTGTCCCGGACTGGACTACTTCTGGTCGCGTCTCTGCAGACTTCGGAGATATATCCGAGGAATGTATAAGAGAAATGACGCGCATCATAGAGAAGATACCACTGAAGGAGTGGAGCTTCGGCCTCTTGAGCAAGCAAGCATGGTTGAATGACCACAAATTGTCTCTTATCAAACCGACTTCGATCGATCGGAAGGATCTGGATAGGTACTTCTCTGGTAAGCCTTCATCACCTTCCGTCGAAGTCCCCCCAGAGGAACCTTCGGCCTCCGAAGATAAAATCATCGAGGATCAATCGGCACGCTTCGTCGCTGAAGAGGAACCTAGCCAACCTTAAAAAAAGAAAAGGGCTGTTCGGAAAGTCCGGTCAAATCCTCAAGGATCTCAATCAGCTTCTGCAGCGAGTTTGATTGACATGCCTGCTAACGAGCGAATGCAAGCTCTTCGTATTAAAAAGAGGAAGACCAAAGTGACTCCTTTGTCCGCCGATGAGCTTCGGGTTCCTCCTGCTACAGTTGATCCTCCTATCGTTATTCCCGTGAAGATCCACGTTGTAAGACCCCAACTTATTAATGAATAAAATCAAATTTTCTCTAAATATTATTGTGAATAATAAGGGGTTAATTTGATATAATACTTTGGTTATGGGTGAAATGTGCAAATTTTACAAAATAAGCAAGTGGTTATAAAATATTCATTTTGTCGGGGAATATTCGTTTGGTCGTGGAATATTCTTGCTGTCGGGGAATATTCGTACGACGGCGCAGCCTTGTGTGGGCCCCATAACGGAAAGCGATTGGATGAAGAAAATGACAAGTATACGTTATTTATAAATAACGGCGTAGTTGTTACCGTTAATACTGTTGGAATACCCGGTGGTTAAAATACAGTAGCACACGGTATTGCACCAATTATTGATTCTTACGTAAGAAGGCACTACTCAATAATTGTTACAGTAGTTATTGTTCAAAATTTTATTTTATTGATTCAATAATTGTTGCGTTGATATTTTATATTATTGTTGTTTCAATAATTGTTGCTGCACAGTATTTTCCATTATCAGATCAATAATTCATATTATTTGAATAATATTATTAGATAATATTATTGGCAATGTCTAGAAATTTCTGTCTAAGGAGAGGTTTGGTCATCTAATTGCACGCCAGTAAGGAGAAATCCTTATTGGAAAGCCCCCTCTTTCCTGGGAACGGCCTGGTTGTCATAAATGTGATTCTGTAATATTATTTGTGAATAATTAATTATTGATTCATATGATAAGGAAATATTTATTTTATGTGGATATAAATGAGGGATATATTTTTGTGGTTAAAAATGAAGGAGTTAATGTTGAGATTTTTATCAGTATTTTTGTCGGAATGGAGGTATTAAAAATCAAATCAGGGTTTTTGAGAAATATTACGGGTGTTATAATTTTTAATCCGACCGTTGGATCGTGGTAATTTTTGGATATGTTATACATATATAAGTTGAGTATATGCCCACAAATTTTGAACCGTTAAAAATGAACGTATAATTTATTATGAATTTTACAAGATGACTGGTTTAGAAATTGTTGAATTTTCGGAGTTTATCATTTTGATGGAAAATTCTAGAATTTATGGGCCCCACTTGTGGTTGGTGAAGAAATGTGCTGAATTATATTTCAAATGTGGTGGGTGGGAATAGTAGCAGGTAAAGCCATCAGGTTGCAGGTCAAACCTACTAAAATTTTCCTATAAATAGAGGGCTAAGTTAGAATTGAAAATCACACCAGAAACAAGTTTTCTCTCTTTCTCTCTCTAGATTATTGAGTGTATTTTGTGAGTATTTAGATACTTTGAGAGTTTCTATTCATCAGAGCAAGTTTCTTTCAGCCTTATACCGGTATTCCGACCAGAAGTATTGATATCTTGAAGTAAGGGATATTATTTTCTTCTTAAATGATATTATTTTCTTCAATATCATTATGCTAAAATATTGATATGAGTTTTTATCAAATTTTGAACTTTTTGTGTCGGGGTTACTATTTACGTATACGGCACTATTTACGTATACGATACTATTCACGAATACGGCACTATTCACCGAAAAATAAAATTTTTCCTTTTTGTCCAAGATGTCTATTATGGTTACTATCTTTGATTGTATCCATATTTTGATCTTTATTTTTGAATTCTGCTTCACAATTGATTATTATGAAGTATTATTGATCTTGGATAAACTGTTATACGAATCCCTACTATTTGCCCTTCTGTCTCATTGGATTCGTTCTCTTTAAGATATTTTTCATCATCCTCAGTCCTAAATGATGATATTAATGAATATCTTTGGCCTGTAGTGCAAAGATGTATGATTACTTGATGAATATCTTTGGCCTGTAGTGCAAAGATGAAAAGGTGTTGAGATGAACATGACTGACAGGTGATACAAATGAATATCTTTGGCCTGTAGAGCAAAGATGAATATTTGGATAAAGATGATTATTAATTGATGTTACAGGGATAAAATATTGATGATGAACTTTTAAATCTTAGAAGATAGTAGAATTCTTTCTCTACTTGACTCTTCTAATGGTTTGTTGTTTCCGCTGCAGTTGTTGATCTAAAACTTGTTGTCGATTATATTCTATCAGATTTTTTCCTGTTGAGGACTAACGATAATTTATTTGTATATTATCTTAGTCATAATATTCTTTACTGGGCTAGTTGAGCTCACCCTTTTCCTTTTTGTTCCATTTTTCTTCTCAGGAGGTGAGAACATAGCAGGATCTAGTCGGGGTATGGAGTGATGGTTCTAGAAAGATGTTTTAGCAGTCCTCACTATTTCTGTAAAATAGTGTTTGAATAATTGTAATGAGGATTTATTTGTATTTAAACTCACAGTATGTGTTGTCGTATTTTGCATGACAATTGTATTATTGAAGTTGTAGTTTGCTTTCTGTACCATGTATTTGGCGACTCAGAATGAGTGTTGTATACCTATTTTGGGGGCGTCACACACGTTTCCGAAGACGAGCTCGAAAACCCAACCGAGTCTCCACTTCTGTCTCGTAAAAGGAAACAACCTTCCGAAGATCAACCACCACCGCCCCCCGAACCATCAATGCCCTCTTCGGCAAGATCTTCCCCTTCCGCCTTCAGGCGAGAAGCCGCATCCTCTCCCACCATATGGCCGGAGTTTAATGCTAACTTCCCCTTCCAGCTATTCGAATCCTTTGTCCGGGAGACTGTTGACCATCGGTTCGGGAACAGCTCAATCAGGGATTTAATCGAAGAAGGCATGAGTTACCAGGCTAAGGTGAGTTTGTTTAATTGAAATTTTTGGAAATTATTTGTTTCTTCTAATAATTTACCGGCTATCTTTGAATGTCTGTAGGCCAATGCTGTCTTCGGGAGGCTTCTTCCCCGATACAAAGAGTCCGAAGCCGAAGAAGATTCAGCCAGGCAAGAGAAGGCTACTCTGGCGTCGGCTCTGGAGAGAGAGAGAAGGGCCCATGGTACCACTCTCTTCAATAATGAATGCCTCCAGAAGGATGTAAATAACTTAAAAGAGAAACTGAAGACAGCCGAGGCCACCCACCAAATAACCGTTACTACGAACATAGACCTGGTTCGTCGAAACGAGGTCCTTGTTGGGAAGAACGAAACGATGGTGAAGACCAATAAGAGCCTGGCGGTGCAAGTACATGAACTTGAAGCTAGGGATCTGAGACATCTGAAGGAGCGGGCAAAGCTCGAAGAGGAGCTTCGAGAACTTCGTGCTTTGAGAGATTCGGGTCCTCCTTTGACCGAAACTCTTCGGAGAGAAGTTCAACAAGAATATCGAAAATCAGCTGAGTTGAACGAGGAGATCGTCCAAATGTTCTCGGATGGATACGACGAATGCCGAAGCAAAGACAAGGCAAGACTTGTCGCTGCCAAGGTTAATTCGACCATTCTCGACTCTTCGGAAGACGAAGCTGATCCCTGAAGATGATTCTCTTTTCCCTTAGCTGTAGGATTCTTGTAAAGCTTCTGTCATTTTGTAAACAGTATTATGTAAATAAAATATCAACATTATTCCTTATGACTTCGGTGTATTTACTGTTTATCAACACTTCAATATCGATTCAATCTTAAAAAATGCACAAGCTCCTTCGTGGACTTAACTTAAATTGTTAATTAACAACTAGGCAAGTCGTATAACAGACAAGATGAAGTTAAAGAATGTGGCCTTCCGAACCCAACACTTAGAAAAATTTAGGTAATAAAGTAAAGGAATACTTATTCGTTACCGAAGTGTGAGGTAGATGCCGTGAAGGGCCTGACGAAGTCTGAATAATGACACTTGCCTACCACGAAGGGCCTGACAAGGTCTAAAGGTCGACAATTGCCTACCACGCAGGGCCTGACAATGTCTTAAGGATGACACTTGCCTACCACGAAGGGCCTGACAAGGTCTAAGGATCGATAATTGCCTACCACGCAGGGCCTGACAACGTCTTAAGGATGACACTTGCCTACCACGAAGGGCCTGACAAGGTCTAAGGATCGACAATTGCCTACCACGCAGGGCCTGACAACGTCTTAAGGATGACACTTGCCTACCACGAAGGGCCTGACAAGCTCATAAGGACCACCTGCCGATGAGGCTACCATCGAATGGTCAGCGAGTCCACCCGAACCTCCTTACTCCGATGATATTAACAGCAAAGAAGACAAGACTTGTTCGAGAAAAAGGGAATTTTTATTGATGATGACTTAAGAACATTTACAGACTTCCGGTGTACTGACATTGTAGCTACTGAAAATACTTTCGAAGCCTGCCTGCATGCCAAGTATTCTTGATCTCTGATCCGTCCAAAGCCCTCAACCGATAAGTCCCCGGCTTCGGTACTTCTATGACTTCATACGGCCCTTCCCAATTCGGCATCAGCTTTCCCAAATTCTGTGGTGTAGATGCTTCGACTTCTCTGAGAACGAAATCCCTTACTTCGAACCTGCGAAGCTTTACCCCTTTGTTATAATGCTTAGCTACTCTTCGCTGATAGGCTGCAAGTTTGACCAAGGCTGTTTCTCTGACTTCTTCAAGTAAATCAAGATTGGCTTTCAGCCCTTCGTCGTTGTATATTTCTCTGAACCGACTAACTCGAAGACTTGGAGATCCGATTTCAACTGGGACTAAGGCATCAGTACCATAGGCTAGCCTGAAAGGTGAATCCCCCGTTGTGGTCCTCGGAGTGGTCCGATAGGCCCATAACACGCTAAGCAGCTCTTCTGGCCATCTTCCTTTAGCTTCGTCCAATCTGCGCTTGATTCCATTCAACAGCGTTCTGTTGGTCACTTCGACTTGTCCATTAGACTGAGGATGAGCTACCGAAGTCTTTCTATGTTGGACCCCCAGTTCTTTCAAATATGCTTCGAATTTTGATCCCACGAACTGACGTCCATTGTCTGAAATCACCACCTTAGGAATTCCGAACCGAAATACTACCGACTCCTTGATGAACTTTAAGCATTCCTGTTCCGTTATTAACCTGAACGGTTTTGCTTCTACCCACTTGGTCATGTAGTCGATGGCAACTATAACAAAGCTGACCTGACCTTTTGCTTTCGGTAGCGAACCTAGTATATCAACCCCCAAGACAGCAAAGGGTATGAGAGATAAGATCGAGTATAACTCTTCTGGTGGCTGATGTGGGATCGGACTGTTGAGCTGACACTTCTCGCACTTCTTGACGTATTCGGTCGCTTCCTTGAAGATGGTAGGCCAGTAGTATCCCTGACGAAGTACTTTGTAGGCTAATGACTTAGCAGCCATATGGTCGCCGCAGATGCCCTCGTGAACTTCTCAAAGAGCATATTCAGCTTCGGACTGAGTCAAACATTTTAACAGTGGAGACGAGAAGGCCCTTCGAAATAGATCCCCATCTATCAGAACGAAATTAGCACTCTTGTACTTGATTTTCTTGGCCAGCATCTGATCCGAAGGTAAAATGCCATCTGCCAGATACTCCAGATATGGAGTCAACCAGCAGTTGGTTCGGTCAACGCACATTACCGATTCATGATGAACACTGGGATGTTGCAAAATTTCCAAGTAAACCGACCCATCAAAAACGTTAACATCCGTAGTGGCTAATTTGGAGAGTGCATCGGCAATGGAATTGTCGTTACGTTCAACCCCCTGAAACTCGTAGAACTGGAAATACTGAAGCCGTTCTTTCAATTCGGCCAAATACTTGATCATTCGATGACCTCGGGCTTCGTATTCCCCGGAGACTTGTTTAACGACTAACTGAGAGTCGCTGAAGATAATTATTCTTTGCACTTCGAGACTCTTAGCTAGTCGCAAACCTGCCAACACTGCCTCGTACTCTGCCTCATTGTTCGTCGCTTTAAACTGAAATCTGATGGCTTGCTGCACCTTGAATCCCTCCGGGCTGGTCAGAATAATCCCTGCTCCGCTGACGTCCGCGGTAGAAGACCCATCTGCGTACAGTGTCCACGAACTCTGCTCCTGCTGAAGAACCGCAACTACGCTGTTAGATCCTCCAGCTTCTGCTACAGCTTCATCAGCTTCAGAAAATGAACACTCGACCATAAAATCAGCCAAGGTATGCCCCTTGATGGCAGTTCGGGGATGATATTCAACGAAGAACTGAGACAACTCCATCGTCCATGCAGCTAATCTCCCCGATACCTCAGGTTTGCCCATAATTTTCTTCAAAGGCTGATCTGTGTAGACTATTACCAACCTACCCTGGAAGTACTGCCTAAGCTTCCGACTAGCAGTTATTAAAGCAAAAGCAAACTTCTCAATGTTCGGGTACCTTGTTTCAGCATCCCGAAGGACATGGCTTACATAATAATCCGGGTGCTGCTTACCCCCAACTTCTCGCACCAAAACCGCTCCTACTGCCAACGAACTAGCTGCTAAGTACAAATACAAAGGCTCAGCAGGAGCGGACTTCACCAATAAAGGCGCCGAAGATAAGTAGGACTTGATGCCCTGAAAGGCGTCTTCGCATTCCGAAGTCCATTGGAACGTTTTGGCATTCTTCGGCCCTTTCAACGTGTCAAAAAACGGCAAACACCTTTCTGTCGACTTGGACATAAACCTCCTCAACGCTGCAATCCTTCCAGTCAGACGCTGAACATCTTTAAATAACTGAGGAGTCTTCATGTTCAGGATCGCTTGAATATTTTTTGGATTGGCTTCAATTCCCCTCTGACTGACCAGATAACCCAGAAATTTGCCAGCACCTAATCCGAAGGTGCACTTAGCAGGATTCAGTCTCAGTTTGTGATGACGGACTGTCTGAAAGCATTCCTCCAGGTCATCCAGATGTCTGTGCACTAACATGCTCTTAACAATCATGTCATTCACATATACTTCCATATTCTT
Organism: Panax notoginseng; assembly: GCA_016801055.1. NCBI lineage: Eukaryota > Viridiplantae > Streptophyta > Magnoliopsida > Apiales > Araliaceae > Panax > Panax notoginseng. Next base: position 155,625,970 of record CM029021.1, on the reverse strand, counting down.
ACCCAACTGACGCCTGAAGACATAGTTCATCATCCTCTGGTAAGTGGCCCCGGCGTTGATGAGGCCGAAGGTCATTTTCTTGTAGGCATACACCGAACGATGCGTAATGAACGCCGTCTTCGGTATATCCTCTTTACACATGGAGATTTGATGATAGTCAGAGAATGCATCCATGAAGCTCAACAAGGCATACCCCGAAGTTGCATCGATGAGCTGGTCAATGTGGGGTAACGGGTAGAAATCCTTTGGACAAGATTTATTCAGATCCGTGTAGTCGATGCAAACTCTCCATTTTCCATTCTGCTTCTGGACCAGCACCACGTTTGCCATCCACTGCGGATAGTCGATCTCGAAGATGAAGTCAGCAGCTAGCAGCTTCGCAATTTCTTCATCGATGATCCTTTGGCGATCGGGCGCAAAGATCCTCCTCTTTTGCCGAACTGGCTTCTTCGACGGGTCCACTTCTAACCGATGCTCTGCGATATCCCTTCTCACTCCCGACATATCTTGAGGTTCCCAGGCGAATATATCAACATAACACTGCAGGAGTTCGATGAGGTTCGTCCTGAGAGGTTCTGGTAGACCCGAACCTATTTTCACCGTTTTGTTAGCCTTGCCCGAGATGAGCTGTATCTCTTCTGTTTCTTCGGTTGGCATGACCAACGGTTCTGAGTTGCTTTCCGTGAAGGGTTCGATCTCTATTGCCATGGTCTATTTTTGCTTCGACACCCCTACTCCCGAAGTGATCACGACATTTCTATAACATCTTCTGGCCAGATCTAAATCCCCTTTCACTTCCCCGACCCCATGAGCCGTAGGAAATTTGATTTTGAAATGAGGGATTGAGGTTACAGCTTGTAAAGCAGTTAAAGTGGGTCTCTCCAAAATAGCATTATAAGCAGAATCTACATTCACAACGTAAAATTTGCAAATAATTTCTACCTGTTGGGGGGCCGTTCCGAAGATAACCGGCAGTTCAATGGTTCCAGCCACTTTGACCGGATCGTTGTTGAAGCCATATAAAGGGGCCTCCTGCCCGATCTCCATCTTCTGCCCATCAAGATGCATCCTCTGATAAGCATGGGCATATAAGATATCCACAGAAGACCCATTGTCGATCATCATACGTTTCATATCCACCGAACCCACTTGCGCTGTCACGACCAACGATCCCTCATGCGGCTCGATCGTTTTCGAAGGGTAATCCTCATCTGTAAAGGAAATTACCGTACCTGGGAAGGGTCTGTTAGTCTTTGGGAGGGTACCCGCCACTGACATGACCGAATCCAGATAACTTTGGCGCTTCTTTCCAACAAGTTTGCCCGAAGTGCCCCTAGTGATGACATCTATCACCTGCCTTGCGGGCGGTTCAGGAGCGGGGAACACTTGCTGAACTGGTTGGGCCGCCTGAACAGGTCCTCTATTCTGCTGCTGGTTCGTTCGGGCGGCCACATAATGAACTAACGCCCCATCCTGCACCTTTCTCTCAATGAAATCTTTCAAACTAGCACAGTCGTTCATATCGTGACCCGAGGCTTGATGATAGTCACAATACTTACGAGAATTCCCTTTCCCGGGCTTAAAGTTATCTCGAGGTGGCTCGAAAATAGGTTGATTCTTGATCTGCTCCAAGATAACGGCCCTGTCGGTGTTGAGTGCAGTATATGTCCTGTTTACCCTCTGAGCGGGAGCGGACGAGCGTTCTCCACCCTGTCTCCAATTATTGTTGTATTTCTTTGATCGACCGTCATGACGACCTTTGTTTCCGTCATTCTTACTCTGGTCTCCCTCGGTTCTGTCCCGATCTGTCTCCTTAAGTCGATCCGAAGAGGGACGCTTGAGGCTATTCATGGCCTCCTCTACCACAATATAGCCTTCTGCTTTGTCGAAGGCTTCGGCGAGACTCTTCGGGTGGTAAAACATCAACTTCTTCACCAACTTTTCCGATTTGACCAGATCTAACCCATTCTGAAACAGTCCCACGGCTTGTAGATCGTTCAGGTCTGTCACTTGGCCGACTGCTTCACGAAATCGCTTCACATATTGGCCCAAAGACTCATTCGAGTACTGCCGAACCTGAGCCAGCGAGCCAATTGGTTTCCCTCTTTTTCTGTTGCTTCCGAAGCGGGCGTGGAATTTATTGCACATATCTGCCCAAGATGAAATCGAATCCGAAGGCAAAGTCCCCATCCATTACCTGGCATCCTTTCGGAGTGTCGTGACAAAAGTATGACACTTAGCAGCATCGCTAAAGTCGTAATAATCCATCAGTCGGTCGAACGTCTGACTATGGTCATAGGGATCCCCCGATCCGTCATAACTTTTAATGTGAGGCAACTTCTTGGTGGGGTCAGCTTTCTCTTTCAGAATCTCCGCGGGAAAAGGGGATGCCTTCTTTCCCGAAGTATCTTTTACTTTCTGTACCTCGGCAAGCTGCCTCCGAAGCTCCTTCACCTCTTTTACCAGATACTCTACGCCCTCGGGTTGGGACGATGCTTCTTTTTTCGGTGACCTCTCCCTCTTCTGAGTGGACCGGTTCCTTACAATAGAACCCCCAACTTTCGAGGGGCTTTTATGACGATGATGGTCCACAGAGCGGAGTGCCCTCGGTGGACTTTCGGGCGTATGGCCCCTAGATCTGCTTCGTCTCAGTACCCGGCTGCCGTGGTGGGAATGCGCAACAACGAGCGCCTTCTTAGTATTCTCTGGAGTACGATCCCTAGAACGACCTCTTCGTTCGCTTCGACCCTGCTCCTTAGAACCGACAGGGTGATGTGCCCTCTTCGATCTTTGAGGAGTAGGGCTTCTGGACCTTCTTCTTTCTCGAGGTCGATCCTGAGACTCACATCCTGAATGAACAGGCTCTTTCCCACTCCGATGCCCCCGTTCTTCAGATTGGACATAACTGGAAGCTTCGTCCCTCAACTCTGCCATTCGAGACATCTGCTCAGCTATATCCCGCCGTTGCTTGACAAGCGCCTCCATGGCTCTATCAGCTTCATCTGCCATCTTAGCCAAGCGGGCAACCTTTTCGTCTTGGTCGTCCCGGTATCGAGTTCTAGGCGAGGTGCCTTCTACTCGTTTTCTGCCATGACCGGACCCTTTCTCTGCTGTAAAAACTAGCTGTCTCTTGGCTTTGCTCACAGCTCTCGGACGAGAATCTCCATGCGATCGTTTGGACGCCGTGCTGGCATGAACACTTAGTGCAGGTCCCAAACGGTCCTTGACAGATACTCGTGGTATTGATTCACTGGCAGCCATAGGCTGCCCCTCCGGCGTAGGTGTCCTACTCTTTCCCATGAACACCGACGTAAAACGAACAAGGTTTGTGATTGAAAAATCCTCAGGACACTAGAACTCAGCCCTCCTTTTAGCGCCAATGTTAACGCCAAGATCTTCTCCCACGTCCCAATCACGTAAGACACTCTGATCCTGCACAGTTCAACAAGTCAACACCAAAAGCTTGACGGCCTGACCGTCGGGGGATAACTCCGGCGTGAGAGTCAGTACAGGCGATCACAAGGTTAACAATGGAGAAAAATATTGACTAGTGTATGAGTGTGTGTGAATAATAATAATGTGTAGTGTTTTGTTACCTCTTTTCTTTTTGTGATCCTTGCCCCATACGTTCCCTAGACCCGGTTTACTGTGCCACCCTGTAACGCCCCCAAAATAGGTATACAACACCCATTCTGAGTCGCCAAATACATGATACAGAAAGCAAACTACAACTTCAATAATACAATTGTCGTGCAAAATACGACAACACATACTGTGAGTTTAAATACAAATATTGTCTTCTGGACAATATCCACACTCAAATAAATCCTCATTACAATTATTCAAACACTATTTTACAGAAATAGTGAGGACTACTAAAACATCTTTCTAGAACCATCACTCCATACCCCGACTAGATCCTGCTATGTTCTCACCTCCTGAGAAGAAAAATGGAACAAAAAAGAAAAAGGTGAGCTCAACTAGCCCAGTAAATAATATTATGACTAAGATAATATACAACAAATTATCGTTAGTCTTCAACAGGGAAAAATCTGATAGAATATAATCGACAACAAGTTTTAGATCAACAACTGCAGCGGAAACAACAAACCATTAGAAGAGTCAAGTAGAGAAAGAATTCTACTATCTTCTAAGATTTAAAACTCCATCATCAATATTTTATCCCTGTAACATCAATTAATAATCATCTTTATCCAAATATTCATCTTTGCACTACAGGCCAAAGATATTCATTTGTATCACCTGTTAGTCATGTTCATCTCAACACCTGTTCATCTTTGCACTACAGGCCAAAGATATTCATCAAGCAATCATACATCTTTGCACTACAGGCCAAAGATATTCAGTAATATCATCATTTATGACTGAGGATGATGAAAAATATCTTAAAGAGAACGAATCCAGTGAGACAGAAGGACAAATATTAGGAATTCGTATAACAGTTTATCCAAGATCAATAATACTTCATAATTATCAATTGTGAAGCAGAATTCAAAAATAAAGATCAAAACATGGATACAATCAAAGATAGTAACCATAATAGACATCTTGGACAAAAAGAGAAAATTTTATTTTTCGGTGAATAGTGCCGTATTCGTGAATAGTGTCGTATACGTGAATAGTGCCGTATACGTGAATAGTAATGTAACGTCCCCAAAATAGGTCCATTCCACCCAACCCATTTTGAGTCGTCAAATACATGGTACAGAAAACAACTACAACTTTATTACAACAATTGTCGTGCAAAATACAACAACACATATGCTGTGAGTTTGGATACAAATATATACCAAATGTGACTCATGTTCCAACCGTGGACATCACCTCACAATAACACCTTACATAAAGGTATAGTCAAAAACTGTTTTAGAAACTAGAATCTTTGGGAAGTGCTCAAGGAAACCTTCGTACATGGGAGGCCATGCGTCTAGGTTATGATAGATATCATATGGCCACAGAATTATCCTTGGTTGACCCAATAGACCCCAAAGAAAAATGAGAAGATTACTATCATATTCTTCCCAATGGTGAGTCTTCTCTTGACTTATAATTATCTCCACTGTCTCTAATTGAGAATTATACTTCAAACAAACACCAAGATTATATAGGTAGTGCCCATAGATATACTCAGCAAGTGGATGAGCACAACCCTGTTCTATGATGACACGAGGTTGTATGTCATTAGACATCTTGTATGATAGTGGCAAACCACCCTTCCAACGTTGGGTACACCTTACCCTATTGGATTCACCAAATATAACTACTAAATGAACTTTTCTATACTGCTTCGGGATAACATCCACAGCTAGAGACCACCGTTCTATTTTTCCGTTACCCTCGCTCGACCCAGCTACACTCTTATTACCTGAAAGGAATTGTGAAGCAAAAGGGTGAGCACAACTAGCTCAGTAAAGAATATCATGACTAAAGATAATTCAATTATCAATAGCCTTCATCAACAATAAATCAGAGATTTAGAACATATGGTAAATGATAAAAATTTCAACCATAGTTGCAGCGGAACGAGCAATCCATTAGAAGAGTCAAATAGACTATAAAGTCTATTATCTTCTCCATGTTAAAAATCCACCAACAATATTTTATCCATGTAACATCACTCAACAGTTCCTTTCTACAATCATATGAATAACTCATAATCATAATTGTGACTATAAATTTTTCTTCGCACCCAGGACGAAGAATATTTTCATCACCTGTCTTTACCTGAAACATCAAAGATCATGGTTATACCAAATCACAGTTCCTGTTCATAATCATACTAATAAATCCATCTTTGCACTACGACCAAAGATATTCAACAACAGTTCATCTTTGCACTACAGGCCAAAGATATTCATCAACAAGTCATCTTTGCACTACAGGCCAAAGATATTCGTCAACAGTTCATCTTTGCATTACTGGCCAAAGATATTCAACAACAGGTCATCTTTGCACTGCGGACCAAATATATTCATATCTCAAAGAAATATATAATCATTTCAGAATTTATATAAACAATAATTATAACCATGTTGATCAATTCACCTTTGCACTTAAGCTTAAGATATTCAATTATAAATTCAATGGTCATGATCATACCAGTCACAATTCAACTTTGCACTACAGGCCAAAGAGAACCCTAGTCATGATCATACCAATAATCTACCCATCTTTACACTCCAGTGAAAGAGAATTTCAACATCAGGGTTATAAAAATGTTATATATGATGATAAAAAAATAATATGATCAACATATAGTTTTAATCTCAAGAGTAATATTCGTAACACATGAATAGTAACCCCGACACAAAAGATAGAAATTCTACAATAAAATTCATACCAATATTTCGGTATAATGATATTGAAAGAATAACATTACTTAAATTTATAAACAATTTATTTTAATTGTTTACACTTTACTAATTAATGCATTTAATCATCATAAAATGCCAACTCTTACAATTTCATCATCAATAACCAAAACCCTCATCAAAAATCTGCATATACCTCATATAGGATTCTCAAGCCATAAAATCCTATTTTCCAATTTTCTTTCTTCACAAAACATATTTAATTCATTTACTCATAACTAGACCATTTTCATCAAAAATACCAAATCAGTTCCAAAAATATTTCTTTTTTGGGATTTAGCATAATATAGTCCCATAGTGAACATATATTTTTCTCAGAATTTTTAAAAGTCATTTACTATTTTTCATATGGCCAAAATAGCCGAATATTTAGACATTTATCAAAAATTGTACTTTTGTCCAAAAATTCTGAAATTTACAGAGTATACTTCTATCATATACATGTACTCCCAATAAAAATTTCATCAATTTTGGAGTTAACCACAAGGAATTATAAGCTGTTACTTTTAAAATAGTCTTTTCTCATAAAATTCATAACTCTCAATCTATACATCCAAAAATCACCATTTTTGGACACAATCAAGAAAACTCATCAAAATATCATTTCAAATTTTTCCAGAATTTTTGAAGATCAGAAAAATTACGAAACTGAAAATCATAACAACCCTTAAAATCCCTTACTATCCCTTACTATCCCTTACAATCCCATACAATCCCTTACCTCAAAAGAGCAGTACTTCTGACTGGATATCGGATATGATGCTGAAGGAAACTTGCACTGATGAATAGCAACTCACCAAGTATCTAAAAACTCACAAAATATGCTTCATAATATAGAGAGAGAAAGAGAGAAAGCTTATGTTTCTGGTGTGATTTTCAATTCTAACTTAGCCCTCTATTTATAGGAAAATTTTGGTAGGTTTGACCTGCAACCTGATGGCTTTACCTGCTACTATTCCCACCCACCACATTTGAAATATAATTCAGCACATTTCTTCACCAACCACAAGTGGGGCCCACTAATTCTAGAATTTTCCACCAAAATGATAAACTCCAAAAATTCAACAATTTCTGAACCAGTCATCTCGTAAAATTCATAACAAATCATACGTTCATTTTTAACGGTTCAAAATTTGTGGACATATACTCAACTTATATATGTATAACATATCCAAAAATTACCACAATCCAACGGTCGGATTAAAAATTATAACCCCCGCAAAATATCTCAAAAATCCTGATTTTTAATACCTCCATTCCGACAAAAGTACGGATAAAAACCTCAACATTAACTCCTTCATTTTTTAACCACAAAAATATATCCTTCATTTATATCCACATAAAATAAATATTTCCTTATCATATGAATCAATAATTAATTATTCACAAATAATATTACAGAATCAAATTTATGACAACCAGGCCGTTCCCAGGAAAGAGGGGGCTTTCCAATAAGAATTTCTCCTTACTGGCGCGCAATTAAATGACCAAACCTCTCCTTAGACAGAACTTTCTAGACATTGTCAATAATGCTATCTAATAATATTATTTAAATAATATGAATTATTGATCTGATAATGGAGAAATACTGTGCAGTGACAATTATTGCACAACAATAATATAAAATTTTAACGTAGCAATTATTGAATCAATAAAATAAAATATTGAACAGTAATTACTGTAACAATTATTGAGTAGTGCCTTCTTACGTAAGAATCAATAATTTCAAAAATACTATGCAATACCGTGTGCTACTGTGCAATAACGCGTATTACTGTATTTTAATCACCGGGTATTCCAACAGTGTTAACGGTAACAACTACACCGTTATTTGTAAAAACTCAAATTTGTCATTTTCTTCACCCGACAATTATTCTGTTATGGGGCCCACAAATGGCTGCATCGTCGTACGAATATTCTCCGACAGAAAGAATATTCCACGACCAAACGAATATTCCCCGACAACAATGATTATTTTTTAACCACTTGCTTATTTTGAAAAAAAATTCGTATTTCACCCAATACTTTAAACTTTTATCAATTTAACCATTTACTGAATTGTAATTATAAGGAAAATTGTATACTTTTATTTCATAAAATTCGGGGTCTTACAAGTAACCCGACACAAAAAGTTCTAAATTTGATAAAAACTCATGTTGATATTTTAGCATAATGATATTGAAGAAAATAATATCATTTAAGAAGAAAATAATATCCCTTACCTCAAGATATCAGTACTTCTGGTCGGAATACCGGTATAAGGCTGAAAGAAACTTGCTCTGATGAATAGAAACTCTCAAAGTATCTAAATACTCACAAAATACACTCAATAATCCAGAGAGAGAAAGAGAGAAAACTTGTTTCTAGTGTGATTTTCAATTCTAACTTAGCCCTCTATTTATAGGAAAATTTTAGTAGGTTTGACCTGCAACCTGATGGCTTTCCCTGCTACTATTCCCACTCACCACATTTGAAATATAATTCAGCACATTTCTTCACCAACCACAAGTGGGGCCCACCAATTCTAGAATTTTCCATCAAAATGATAAACTCCGAAAATTCAACAATTTCTGAACCAGTCATCTCGTAAAATTCATAATAAATCATACGTTCATTTTTAACTTTTCAAAATTTGTGGGCATATACTCAACTTATATATGTATAACATATCCAAAAATTACCACGATCCAACGGTCGGATTAAAAATTATAACACCTGTAATATTTCTCAAAAACCCTGATTTGATTTTTAATACCTCCATTCCGATAAAAATATTGATAAAACACCTCAACATTAACTCCTTCATTTTTAACCACAATAAATATATCCAACATTTATATCCACATAAAATAAATATTTTCTTATCATATGAATCAATAATTAATTATTCACAAATAATATTACAGAATCACATTTATGACAACCAGGCCGTTCCCAGGAAAGATGAGGCTTTCCAATAAGAATTTCTCCTTACTGGCGCGCAATTAGATGACCAAACCTCTCCTTAGACAGAACTTTCTAGACATTGCCAATAATGTTATCTAATGAATTATTGATCTGATAATGGGAAATACTGTGCAGTGACAATTATTGAAACAACAATAATATAAAATATCAATGCAGCAATTATTGAATCAATAAAATAAAATATTGAACAATAACTACTGTAACAATTATTGAGTAGTGCCATCCTTCGTAAGAATCAATAATTGGTGTAATACTATGTGCTACTGTATTTTAACCACCGGGTATTCCAACAGTATTAACGGTAACAACTACGCCGTTATTTATAAACAACTTATACTTGTCGTTTTCTTCATCCAGTCGCTTTTCGTTATGGGGCCCACACAAGGCTGCGCCGTCATACAAATATTCCCCGACAGCAAGAATATTCCACGACCAAACGAATATTTTCCGACAAAATGAATATTTTATAACCACTTGCTTATTTTGCAAAATTTGCACATTTCACCCATAACCAAAGTATTATATCAAATTAACCCTTTATTATTCACAATAATATTTAGAGAAAATTTGATTTTATTCATTAATAAGCTGGGGTCTTACACACCCACTATCTCCTGACACCTCCTTTCATCCCCGGTCATCTCAGCCGAAAGCCTGTAGCTTATTTTCCTACCTGCTACCACTGTTACCTCCCGCCGGTAATCGGAGTCCCATCCTCATTAATGCTATGCAGAAAGGTGGCAGACATAACAGTCAACTGCTACCTTTTGTGATGATTACCGGTCAAAGATAGGATAAGTAACACCTTACGTAATGGACCAATCCAATGACTAAGCCCAATATTATAATCAAATAACGAGGCCCAAGTTGTTTGACCCAATATGACAAAGGTGACATAATCCACGGGATGAGCCCATTCGGCCCGGTCCAGTATGAAAAGTATTATGGCCCAACATATTTCATGTAATACCCTGTTATAGCCCTTGATTGTCAATCAAACAGTAAAGATTCCAAGTGGAAGTAAAGAGTCCAAAGCCAATTTTAGTATTTTTAAAATTACCTGTAAAGTATTTTTAAAATTACCTGTAAAAATTGTAATATGTATAAAGTATTTTTAAAGTTTTGCAATTGTAATACCCTGTTACAGCCCTTGATTAAAAGACTTCTTCAATTTTAGTATAACAGTTCGGTATTAATTTAATTGTCTGCTTGATACTAATCCACTAGAGGGCTATATTCACATTATTTGAACATTTGATGATTTTTTTATATCAGGTATAATGGATGACATGGACCATGAAATAGGGAGTTGTGGGGATAATGTAGAAATGGATTTGGAAATAGAAATGAATGAGGATAACTTGAGTTTAGAGGGGTTGAATGTGAACAATACTAACAATTTTGTCTACTATCCTCAAGTTGTTGATGAGTTTACGCCTAAGTTAGGTCAAGAATTTCAAACATTAGATGAAATTCACACTTTTTACAATACATATGCAATGCATGCTGGTTTTAGTGTGCGGAAGTGGTATGAGACAAAAAAGGCGGGAAGTGATGAGATTTGTAGGAAAGAGTATGTGTGTTATAAGCAAGAAAAGGGCAAACAATTAGCCGATGTGGTAGTAAAAAGAAAGCGTGGATCGACAAAAGAAGGTTGTACTGCAAGAATTGTGCAAGAATTGTAGTGGTCAAAAGAAATGACTTATATACGTAATTAAGAAAATTGAGGAGGGTCATTCTCACCCATTGTCAACCCCACATAAGAGGCATCTTTTACGATCGCAACGTAATGTGTCAACTGCACAAAAATCTTTGAGTCAACAACTTGGCATGGTGAATATACCACAATGCCAACAATACAATTTTCTTGCAGTTCAGGAAGGAGGGTTTGAAAATATTGGTTGCACGCAACGAGATTTGTATAACTTCGAAAGAGACAAACGCAATGAGTTAAAGGGACATGATGGTGATATGTTGAATGAGTACTTACAGTTAGAACAACAAAATAATCATGCTTTCACTTTCACAATTGACACAGATAATGAAAACAGGATTACTCGTTGTTTTTGGGCTGATGCAAGTTCTAGACGGGCTTATAGCTTTTATGGTGATGTTGTCATTTTGATACCACGTACAATACTAATCGTTACGGAATGATATTTGCACCACTACTGGGGGTTAATAACCATGGGCAAACTACTGTATTTGGTTGTGCTTTTTTAAGTGATGAGACCATAGAAACTTTTGTTTGGCTTTTCAAGTGTTTTTTGGAAGCAATGCCAGGTGATGCCTCTGTGATGATTATCACCGATCAGGATCCGGCTATGACAAATGCAATTTCACATATCCTTCGTAATACCTATCATAGGTATTGTAGTTGGCACATTTTGACCAAATTTTCAGAGAAGATTGACTCGGTAAAATTCAAGGATTATTATAAAGAGTTTGCAGATTGCATTTGGAATTCGGAGACTGTAGAAAAGTTTGAGTCCACTTGGGTGGAGCTGGAGGAGAAAAATGGGTTGAATGCTAATAAATGGCTACAATTCTAGATGGGTACCAACACATGTGAATCATGTTTTCTCAGCCGGTATGTCAAGTAGCCAACGAGCGGAGAGTTCTTATTCCTTTTTTAAAAAATTTATTTAAAAAAAAAATTCTTTAGTGCATTTTATGATTCAATTTGGTCGGGCCTTTCAACATCAACGACATGGGGAGTTGGTTTCGGATAACAAAGATTTGGTTGAGAGGCCGAGAATCAAATATCGTCATGACTTTTTAGTCTAAATGGTTGACATTTATACACACTCTATATATTATAAATTTGAAGAAGAGTTGTGTGAGAGCTTGAATTATAGGTTTGATCTTATGAAAGAGGATGTCAACTACCATGTCTATAAGATTTATCGAAGGAATGTTAACAACTGTAAAGTAAGAGAAATTCATTACGACAAATCTTTAGATTATGCAACATGCACTTGCAAAAAGTTTAAGAGTTCGAAAATCCTATGTCGACATGTGATAGCTTACTTGAATAAGTATCATGATCTTGACAAATTGCCTACCAAATATATTTTGAAGAGGTGGACAAAGACAACAAAATCAAGTGGTGTAATTGATGCTAATGGTGTGGCGATAAAAGATGACAAGCCCTACTTACTCTTGCGGAGTTAATTGATTCAACAATCTTTAGATTTCATTGATAGGGCTCTCACAAATGAAGAAGCGACAAATGTCTTAAAAGAACAGTTTGGTGTTGTGGATGAAAAGATCAATTATATTATTGGAAAGAATGGTTCCAAAAGAAACAATGAAATGGAGTGTGGTGGAATTAGTGTATCCAAGTCGGTTAATAAGACATGTACTTATGATCATAGTTACATTGAGCCAAACCAAGTGCGCGCAAAAGGGTGTGGCAAAAGGCTGAAAGGTGGCAAAGAAAGGGCTTTGGGTAAAGCAAAGAATTCCAATGGTAGACGTTGTAATGGATGTGGCAGAGTTGGTGTGACACATGATAAAAGAAATTGTTCCGTGCTTAATAATCAGTAAGCAAGTTTACGTATTTTGACTTTGTCGGCATGTTTAAATTTGACTTTGCTAATTGTTGAATTTTGACAATGACTTTGTAATTTGTTTAAATGTAGAACTGGAGCATCAAATGATGATGCTACTCAGGATCTAAGTGTAGATGACGATGATAGTGATTCGCCCCCAGGTGCAACTGAGATTATGAGGTACTAAAGTATTTTTTTTTCAATCAAGTCAATCTAATACTGTTAGAGCATGGTTATTTTCCTATGTCGAAGCATGTCTTTGTATTCAGTCTTATGATTCAGTTTTGTGAATTTTTATCATACAGTAACAGGAATGCTGAACCTGGTCTTGAATGAAGCTATGGAGTTTATTAGAGGTAAGAATAAAAAATAGCGGCTTTTTGGTACTTTCACTTCTTTAACGTTTAATCAGTTTTGTTGGGTAGTCTCTAATAGAGGCTTTTTGATCATCAACTTGGTGCCCAGTTCCTCACAGTCACAGTCTCTAACGCTCTGTTTCTGAGTTTTAAAATGGACAGAAAAGAAAAGAAATGGACGGAAAATTTAAGTTTTCTTTCCAATTCTTATGTTTCTGAGTTTTTTAATAAACGGAAAAGAAAAGAAATAGATAGAAAACTTGGCCACTTTTCCTGCCAAAGTTTTCCGTCCAAAATTGGCATGATTTGGACGGAAAAGAAATTAGAATAAGTAATATTTTTATAATTCTCATATTATCCTCAACTTTTAATATAATAAATTTTAAATTACAACTCATGTCCTCAATTTTAAATTTTCTATCATTTTCCATTAAAAACTCAGAAACAACACAAAGGAAAACTTTAAGTTTTCTATTCTTTTCTTTTCTGTTCTAATTTATGTTTTCTATTCTTTTCTTTTCTGTTCAAAACTCAGAAACAGAGCGTAAGAAAAGTTGAAGTTTGTTGGTTGTAATGTGGTCATGTCAATCCAATAACAGTTTCTTTTTGAAGTATGGAATTTTAAGCTAAATTTTCTTTTGCAGAGGCATACAAAAGTGGGGAGTTAAAGGAACTGTTAGAGAATGCATTATGCTCCTAAGGATTTTGGTGAAGGCAATCCTAGTATATTGTTTAAATGTTACTTGTTATAGCTTAATTGAAAGTGGTTGAGTTGTTTCCAAGTGTAATATTAAGATATGTACATTTTCAAGGAGGTGATGTTATGTGAGAGCTTACTAAATGCTCATTAGTCTGTTTGGCTACATAAATGTTCATTATGTGAAAGCTTACTAAGTTTGCTCTTTCTTTGTATGCACGCATCATTTAGCAGGTTATAACTATGTTTCACCTCATGATACTATGGTACAATTGCTTAATGAGCTGACTATTGTTTTTTTTGTTCCTTCTGTTTAATGTGTTTGTTTTGATTATGTGTGTGTGTGTGTGTGTGTGTGTGTTGTTAAAACTTAGAATTTGGTTTTTTGGTAATGGAACTGCTTAATGTCTGTTTTTCTTACCATGCACGACCGACTATTATAAGATTTTTTGGTTTTGGATCTATTGACAATTAAAGACATGCATGTAGTTTTAGAAGTGTGTTGTGTTTCTCATCATCTAAGGTAAGGTACCTTGGCTTGGCTTGAAGCATGTGGGAATTAATAAATTAATATTTTCAGAAGTGTGTTGTGCATCTCATCATCAACGGGTGTGTCAGGTACTACTAGTATAATACTTGCTCCATAAAAACATCTTGTTTTGTTAATTTTATTTAGTGCTATTTAGTTCTTGTTGGTACCAGAAAGAAAACCGTGAGATTCGGTGCAACTGCAGGTTATAAACAGAAGGAACAAATAAAAATGGCCGTATGACCAAATGGTTCGGTTTTGATTCAAAGCGATTTAAATATGAATAAGTATTACATTACATCCAACTTGTAATTTCATTACATTAAACAAATTCATTACAACACAACTACAACTACAACTAAATTACAAAAAACAAAAACCACAACACGAAAGAAAAAAGTAAAACCGAGTACACCACTTTTTTCTTCAGTCTTTCATTCTTCAATTTCATCTCCTCATTTTTTCCCACCAACTCTTAATTTTTTTTTCTACACTAGCTTTGTCATTTTTGGTATTGACAATAACAATAGTCAGCTCGTTAAGCCTTTTATTCAAAATTTCTATTTCAGACTTCAATTCATTGTTTTCACGATAATACTGAGCAATACTTGAGCCCGGTGACATTGGTGGATCAATCCATTTAAACGATTCACATGGTATTGTTTTATAATTTGTGCAACCAACAAATCGTCGCCCGGGATTTGTTTTGGTCCATGAAACCTTCACAGGTGAAGGAACTCTACATTTGCAAATTCGTGATGAACTCCCTGATGAATTTGTGCTCATAACTGGGGAGAGCAAATTAATTAGGATTAATACGTTGCCAACATAAATTCAGTTAACTAATTAGTCAAAGCAACAATGTTAATTATCTATAATCAAACGGATACATGAAAAAATCACATCTTTAAGTGAAGGAGACCAATATTTGATATGTATTATATCCAATGAAGAATATGATATTTGAAGAATGATACAAAAAGTACATAACAAGTTTGAAGCACAAATTGTAGATGAGTACTGCGAAGAGAAGTGAAAATGTCAACACCAACACTAGTTATCCGAAATTCAGTGTAATCATATACAACCACCTAAAACTGCATGAAAAAGAATCAAGTTCCATTTTATGTTTACACAAATCCAATAATTTTAAGCCTCAAGTATGCAGAAGTGACTAAATGAACTTGATAATAACCAAACTGTTTTATTAAGCCTGCAGCAATAACAACAACAATTTTTAAATGACTTCAAGTCATTTAACATCACGAGAAGCAAGTCATGGACAAATCAGAGCTTAAAGACCAAATCAAAAACAAACATATCTTCAAATGAACTATGAGATCAGTTATCCCACTCCTATATATGATGAACACTGTTAACAATAGAACTTAAAAGCTTGTTTCTTACCTCTAATAAATTCCATAGCTTCATTCAAGAACAGTTTGCTTTATCTAGTCAATCACACCAAGATGAGCCCACAAGAAAAGTGTAATTTGGGCATTACATAAAATTTACATACTAAACAGCGGAACTTCAAGCAAGATTCAACTTATGCGAAAGGAAAAACATATTACATACACATACCTGGCCGCGATTCTCAAATCATTTCTTGGTTGGAGTGCCTGCGATTTACTTGCCCTAACTCCTAAATTGCGAATCTCTATGTCTCCTAAATCGCGATTGTCTCTACTTGGAATGTCAGTGATTTGCTTGCCCTAACTCCTAAATTGCGAATCTCTGTGGAAGGAAGGCAGGGGAGAGACTCGATTTGGAGAGAAGAGCTCGAGTAGGAGCTGATTTCAAAGGCTCACTGATTTGGGTTTGGAGAGAGGAGCTCAGTTTGCCTAAATCGTGAATTTGGAGAGAGAGGAGAGACGCGAGATTTGGGCTTTTTTTAAAAAGACGCGTAAGAAAGGCCTTTAAATAATTCTGTTACTTGAGGATTTTATGTTGTTTAAAAAATCTGTTCCTCAACTTTTCTGTATATATATATATATATATATATATATATATATATATATATATATATATATATATATATATATATATATATATATATATATATATTCTGATTTGAATTAAAGTTAGATTTGATATTTGATTAGGAGTCTTTTAAATGAATCTATCTTGATTGGGTAAAATATATTAGACTCTTATTCTCCTTTATTTTAACTATCTTAGTTTGATTTGGGTATAACATCTTTTATCCGATATATTTATATTTGTTGCTTCTTATTATGACTCTTTCCAGACATTGGATGATATTTTTTTTGCTAATAAAATCTTTCTAGTCGTTGCTCTGCAATATATATATATATATATATATATATATATATATATATATATATATATATATATATATATATATATATCATTTCTCTTATGACTAAAACAGATTCTTACCGAAAGCTTATTTCAAGACCTTATATAGAGACATTTTTTGATAACAAGCTTTCAATATTTGTTTTCCAGTAAACCATTGTATTATCCTTCAATTCTTTGTTGGTTGGAATTCATTGTAATCAAAACCTTTGTATTAAATTCTGAGCTCAAGCAATGTTTAGCTTGTCCAATAGTGAATACTTCCTCCGTTCCTTAATATAGGTCGTTTTAAAGAAATGTTCGTTTTAAAATTTCAAGTAAGCATTAATTGATTAGTTTCCAATATTACCCCAAATATTAAATGTCACTTTGGTTCTCCCACTATTTTCTGTCCAATAAATAACAATCTCTTATTCCAATACAAGGGTAATATAGACAATTGATATTATAGTTAATGTTATACAATCATTACCTTAATGCTTGTGCATAACTCTA
The DNA here is from genome assembly GCA_016801055.1 of Panax notoginseng. Taxonomy (NCBI): domain Eukaryota; kingdom Viridiplantae; phylum Streptophyta; class Magnoliopsida; order Apiales; family Araliaceae; genus Panax; species Panax notoginseng. The sequence goes on along the minus strand of CM029021.1, from coordinate 155,608,658 downwards.
AAACGACCTATATTAAGGAACAGAGGGAGTAGGGTTTATTCAAAGAAAGCTTTCAGGGTTGTAGAGGCGCAAAGGTTTTAGTGTGGGGCACTCAGGGGAAAGATTTATTTGAACAGAGAGTTGTTTTTATTGTATTTAATTGAGTTTTAAAATTAATAAAAAGAGTCTCCAATACTAGTTGGTATTGGATGTGGATTAGGCTACTATACTAGAGGATAGGGGCTGAATCACGTAAAATTCTTGGGCTGATATTTGTTCTGCTCTCTTCTTTAATTTGCATTTTATTGTTCTGCATTTTTTGTTCTAACCTGTGCTTGAAAGTACACTAAAACAGACAGGGTATCCTGTCCGATTATAACTAACGAAGAATATATGTAAGACCCCAAATTTTATGAAATAAAAGTATTCAATTTTTCTATTTAGTAGATGGTTAAATTGATAAAAAGTTAAAGTTAAGGGTGATATATGAATATTTTTCAAAATAAGCAAGTGGTTATAAAATATTCATTTTGACGGGGAATATTCGTTTGGTCGTGGAATATTCTTTCTGTCGGGGAATATTCGTACGACGGCGCATCTATTTGTGGGCCCCATAACGGAAAGCGATTGGATGAAAAAATGATAAAATTGAGTTTTTATAAATAACGGCGTAGTTGTTACCGTTAACACTGTTGGAATACCTGGTGGTTAAAATACAGTAATACGCGTAGTTGCACAGTAGCACACGGTATTGCACAGTATGTTTTTCAATTATTAATTCTTACGTAAGAAGGCACTACTCAATAATTATTACAGTAGTTACTGTTCAATATTTTATTTTATTGATTCAATAATTGTTACGTTGAAATTTTATATTATTGTTGTTCAATAATTGTCACTGCACAGTATTTTCCATTATCAGATCAATAATTCATATTATTTGAATAATATTATTAGATAACATTATTGACAATGTCTAGAAAGTTCTGTCTAAGGAGATGTTTGGTCATCTAATTGCGCGCCAGTAAGGAGAAATCCTTATTGGAAAGCCCCCTCTTTCCTGGGAACGGCCTGGTTGTCATAAATGTGATTCTATAATATTATTTATGAATAATTAATTATTGATTCATATGATAAGGAAATATTTATTTTATGTGGATATAAACGAGGGATATATTTTTGTGGTTAAAAATGAAGGAGTTAATGTTGAGGTTTTTATCCGTATTTTTGTCGGAATGGAGGTATTAAAAATCAGGGTTTTTGAGATATTTTGCGGGGGTTATAATTTTTAATCCGACCGTTGGATCGTGGTAATTTTTGGATATGTTATACATATATAAGTTGAGTATATGCCCACAAATTTTGAACCGTTAAAAATGAACGTATGATTTATTATGAATTTTACGAGATGACTGGTTCAGAAATTGTTGAATTTTCGGAGTTTATCATTTTGGTGGAAAATTCTAGAATTGGTGGGCTCCACTTGTAGTTGGTGAAGAAATGTGCTGAATTATATTTCAAATGTGGTGGGTGGAAATAGTAGCAGGTAAAGCCATCAGGTTGCAGGTCAAACCTACCAAAATTTTCCTATAAATAGAGGGCTAAGTTAGAATTGAAAATCACACCAGAAACATAAGCTTTCTCTCTTTCTCTCTCTATATTATGAAGCATATTTTGTGAGTATTTAGATACTTTGAGAGTTGCTATCCAGTGCAAGTTTCCTTCGACTTTGCATACCGATCAGAAGTACTGCTCTTTTGAGGTAAGGGATATTAAGAGATTTTAAGGGTTGTTATGATTTTCAGTTTCGTAATTTTTCTGATCTTCAAAAATTCTGGAAAAATTTGAAATGATATTTTGATGAGTTTTCTTGATTGTGTCCAAAAATGGTGATTTTTGGATGTATAAATTGAGAGTTATGAATTTTATGAGAAAAGACTATTTTAAAAGTAACAGCTTATAATTCCTTGTGGTTAACTCCAAAATTGATGAAATTTTTATTGGGAGTACATGTATATGATAGAAGTATACTCTGTAAATTTCAGAATTTTTAGACAAAAGTACAATTTTTGATAAATGTCTAAATATTCGGCTATTTTGGCCATATGAAAAATAGTAAATGACTTTTAAAAATTCTGAGAAAAATATATGTTCAATATGGGACTATATTATGCTAAATCCCAGAAAAGAAATATTTTTGGAACTGATTTGGTATTTTTCATGAAAATGGTTTAGTTATGAGTAAATGAATTAAATATGTTTTGTGAAGAAAGAAAATTGGAAAAATAGGATTTTATGGCTTAAGAATCCTATATGAGGTATATGCAGATTTTTGATGAGGGTTTTGGTTATTGATGATGAAATTGTAAGAGTTGGCATTTTATGATGATTAAATGCATTAATTAGTAAAGTGTAAACAATTAAAATAAATTGTTTATAAATTTAAGTAATGTTATTCTTTCAATATCATTATACCGAAATATTGGTATGAATTTTATTGTGGAATTTCTATCTTTTGTGTCGGGGTTACTATTCATGAGTTACTATTCACGATTTACTATTAATGAGTTACGAATATTACTCTTGAGATTAAAACTATATGTTGATCATATTATTTTTATCATCATATATAACATTTTTATAACCCTGATGTTGAAATTCTCTTTCACTGGAGTGTAAAGATGGGTAGATTATTGGTATGATCATGACTATGGTTCTCTTTGGCCTGTAGTGCAAAGTTGAATTGTGACTGGTATGATCATGACCATTGAATTTATAATTGAATATCTTAAGCTTAAGTGCAAAGGTGAATTGATCAACATGGTTATAATTATTGTTTATATAAATTCTGAAATGATTATATATTTCTTTGAGATATGAATATATTTGGCATGTAGTGCAAATATGAATTGTTGATGAATATCTTTGGCATGTAGTGCAAAGATGGCCTGTTGATGAATATCTTTGGCCTGTAGTGCAAAGATGAACTGTTGTTGAATATCTTTGGCCTGTAGTGCAAAGATGAACTGTTGTTGAATATCTTTGGCCCGTAGTGCAAAGATGGTTTGTTGATGAATATCTTTGGCCCGTAGTGCAAAGATGGATTTGTTAGTATGATTATAAACAGGAACTGTGATTTGGTATAACCATGATCTTTGATGTTTCAGGTAAAGACAGGTGATGAAAATATTCTTCGTCCTGGGTGCGAAGAAAAATTTATAGTCACAATTATGATTATGAGTTATTCATATGATTGTGGAAAAGAACTGTTGAGTGATGTTATGTAACGACCCCCAAAATAGGTCCATTCCACCCAACCCATTCTGAGTCGCCAAATACATGGTACAGAAAATAACTACAACTTTATTACCACAATTGTCGTGCAAAATACAACAACAGATATGCCGTGAGTTTGGATACAAATATATACCAAATGTGACATTGGACACCATCATGTGTCAGCACCTCACAAAGGTACCTTACATAAAGGTACAGTCAAAAACTGTTTTAGAAATTAGAATCTTTGGAAAGTACTCAAGAAAACCTTCGTACATGGGAGGCCACGCGTCTAGGTTATGATAGATATCATATGGCCACAGAATTATCCTTGGTTGACCCAATAGACCCCAAAGAAAAACGAGAAGATTACTATCATATTCTTCCCAATGGGAGTCTTCTCTTGACTTATCATTATCTCCACTGTATCTAACTGAGAATTATACTTCAAACAAACACCAAGATTATATAGGTAGTGCTTGTAGATATACTCGGCAAGCGGATGTGCACAATCATGTCTTATGATGACACGAGGTTGTATGTCGTTAAACATCTTGTATTATAGTGGCAAAACACCCTTCCAACGTTGGGTTCGCCTCACCCTATTTTCTTCACCAAATATAACTACTAAATGATGACCACCGTTCTATTCCCTTGTTACCCTCGCTCGACCCAGCTACACTCTTATTACCTGAAAGGAATTGTGAAGCAAAAGGGTGAGCACAACTAGCTCAGTAAAGAATATCATGACTAAAGATAAATAAATTATCAATAGTCTTCGTCAACAATAAATCAGAGATTTAGAACATATGGTAAATGATAAAAATTTCAACCATAGTTGCAGCGGAACGAGCAATCCATTAGAAGAGTCAAATAGACTATAAAGTCTATTATCTTCTCCATGTTAAAAATCCATCAACAATATTTTATCCCTGTAACATCAATCAACAATTCTGGTCCACAATCATATGAATAACTCATAATCATAATTGTGATTCTAAATTTTTCTTCGCACCTAGGACGAAGAATATTTTCATCACCTGTCTTTACCTGAAACATCAAAGATCATGGTTATACCAAATCACAGTTCCTGTTCATAATCATACTAATAAATCCATCTTTGCACTACGACCAAAGATATTCAACAACAGTTCATCTTTGCACTACAGGCCAAAGATATTCATCAACAAGTCATCTTTGCACTACAGGCCAAAGATATTCGTCAACAGTTCATCTTTGCATTACTGGCCAAAGATATTCAACAACAGGTCATCTTTGCACTGCGGGCCAAAGATATTCATCAACAGACCATCTTTGCACTACAGGCCAAAGATATTCATCTGCAATTCATCTTTGCACTACAGGCCAAAGATATTTCTCAACAATTCATATTTACACTACATGCCAAATATATTAATACCTCAAAGAATATATAATCATTTAAGAATTTATATAAACAATAATTATAACCATGTTGATCAATTCACCTTTGCACTTAAGCTTAAGATATTCAATTATAAATTCAATGGTCATGATCATACCAGTCACAATTCAACTTTGCACTACAGGCCAAAGAGAACCCTAGTCATGATCATACCAATAATATACCCATCTTTACACTCCAGTGAAAGAGAATTTCAACATCAGGGTTATAAAAATGTTATATATGATGATAAAAATAATATGATCAACATATAGTTTTAATCTCAAGAGTAATATTCGTAACTCATGAATAGTAACCCCGACACAAAAGATAGAAATTCTACAATAAAATTCATACCAATATTTCGGTATAATGATATTGAAAGAATAACATTACTTAAATTTATAAACAATTTATTTTAATTGTTTACACTTTACTAATTAATGCATTTAATCATCATAAAATGCCAACTCTTACAATTTCATCATCAATAACCAAAACCCTCATCAAAAATCTGCATATACCTCATATAGGATTCTCAAGCCATAAAATCCTATTTTTCAATTTTTTTCTTCACAAAACATATTTAATTCATTTACTCATAACTAGACCATTTTTATGAAAAATACCAAATCAGTTCCAAAAATATTTCTTTTCTGGGATTTAGCATAATATAGTCCCATAGTGAACATATATTTTTCTCAGAATTTTTAAAAGTCATTTACTATTTTTCATATGGCCAAAATAGCCGAATATTTAGACATTTATCAAAAATTGTACTTTTGTCTAAAAATTCTGAAATTTACAGAGTATACTTCTATCATATACATGTACTCCCAATAAAAATTTCATCAATTTTGGAGTTAACCACAAGGAATTATAAGCTGTTACTTTTAAAATAGTCTTTTCACATAAAATTCATAACTCTCAATCTATACATCCAAAAATCACCATTTTTGGACACAATCAAGAAAACTCATCAAAATATCATTTTAAATTTTTCCAGAATTTTTGAAGATCAGAAAAATTATGAAACTGAAAATCATAACAACCCTTAAAATCCCTTAATATCCCTTACTATCCCTTACAATCCCTTACCTCAAAAGAGCAGTACTTCTGACTGGATATCGGATATGATGCTGAAGGAAACTTGCACTGATGAATAGCAACTCACCAAGTATCTAAAAACTCACAAAATATGCTTCATAATATAGAGAGAGAAAGAGAGAAAGCTTATGTTTCTGGTGTGATTTTCAATTCTAACTTAGCCCTCTATTTATAGGAAAATTTTGGTAGGTTTGACCTGCAACCTGATGGCTTTACCTGCTACTATTCCCACCCACCACATTTAAAATATAATTCAGCACATTTCTTCACCAACCACAAGTGGGGCCCACCAATTCTAGAATTTTCCACCAAAATGATAAACTCTGAAAATTTAACAATTTCTGAACCAGTCATCTCGTAAAATTCATAATAAATCATACGTTCATTTTTAACGGTTCAAAATTTATGGGCATATACTCAACTTATATATGTATAACATATCCAAAAATTACCACGATCCAACGGTCGGATTAAAAATTATAACCCCCGCAAAATATCTCAAAAACCCTAATTTTTAATACCTCCATTCCGACAAAAATACTGATAAAAATCTCAACATTAACTAATTCATTTTTAACCACAAAAATATATCCCTCATTTATATCCACATAATATAAATATTTCCTTATCATATGAATCAATAATTAATTATTCACAAATAATATTACAGAATCACATTTATGACAACCAGGCCGTTCCCAGGAAAGAGGGGGCTTTCCAATAAGAATTTCTCCTTACTGGCGCGCAATTAGATGACCAAACCTCTCCTTAGACAGAACTTTCTAGACATTGCCAATAATGCTATCTAATAATATTATTCAAATAATATGAATTATTGATCTGATAATGGAGATGATGTGCATCAACAATTATTGAAACAACAATAATATAAAATATCAACGCAGCAATTATTGAATCAATAACATAAAATATTGAACAGTAATTACTGTGACAATTATTCAGTAGTGCCTTCTTACGTAAGAATCAATATTTTCAAAAATACTGTGCAATACCGTGTGCTACTGTGCAATAACGCGTATTACTGTATTTTAACCACCGGGTATTCCAACAGTGTTAACGGTAAAAACTACGCCGTTATTTGTAAAAACTCAAATTTGTCGTTTTCCTTCACCCGACAGTTATTCGTTATGGGGCCCACAAATAGTTGCGCCGTCGTACGAATATTCTCCGACAGAAAGAATATTTTACGACCAAACGAATATTTCCCGACAACAATGATTATTTTATAACCACTTGTGTATTTTGAAAAATTTTCATATTTCACCCATAACTTTAACTTTTTATCAATTTAACCATTTACTGAATTGTAATTATAAGAAAAATTGAATACTTTTATTTCATAAAATTCGGGGTCTTACAATCTCCCCTCCTTATGAAATTTCGTCCCCGAAATTTACGTACCTGGTATTTCAAAGAGTTGAGAATACCTTGCTTTCATTTCAGATTCCATCTTCCTTATCATCATGATTTCTCCATTGCTCATCTCCTGTATTTCAGATATCTTTCTAGAATACAGCTTCAAAACAAGGGTTAATTTAACAAATTAACATATCACATAATATCTCGATATTATGACTGACCAACAAATAAGCTTAGGTAGGACACACTAGCGAAGGATTTACTCATCTCTCCCCTCCTAGTTATATTCCCCGATCTCCGCCAAAGATCATATCCCTAAGCTCTGATACCACCTGTGACTCTCATGGTGCTTCAACCACAGCACCTCACAGTGGTACCTATCAGTTTGCCACCGCAGAACGGCGTCCCCTACGGAGAGTCTGGCTTCGGTGCATCCCCCATCAACAGGAAGTCACCAGCGAGAGGCTCGGGGCTCTTTACTTATAGCTCTGATACCACCTGTAACGACCCCCAAAATAGGTCCATTCCACCCAACCCATTCTGAGTCGCCAAATACATGGTACAGAAAATAACTACAACTTTATTACCACAATTGTCGTGCAAAATACAACAACAGATATGCCGTGAGTTTGGATACAAATATATACCAAATGTGACATTGGACACCATCATGTGTCAGCACCTCACAAAGGTACCTTACATAAAGGTACAGTCAAAAACTGTTTTAGAAATTAGAATCTTTGGGAAGTACTCAAGAAAACCTTCGTACATGGGAGGCCACGCGTCTAGGTTATGATAGATATCATATGGCCACAGAATTATCCTTGGTTGACCCAATAGACCCCAAAGAAAAACGAGAAGATTACTATCATATTCTTCCCAATGGGAGTCTTCTCTTGACTTATCATTATCTCCACTGTATCTAATGAGAATTATACTTCAAACAAACACCAAGATTATATAGGTAGTGCTTGTAGATATACTCGGCAAGCGGATGTGCACAATCATGTCTTATGATGACACGAGGTTGTATGTCGTTAGACATCTTGTATTATAGTGGCAAAACACCCTTCCAACGTTGGGTTCGCCTCACCCTATTTTCTTCACCAAATATAACTACTAAATGATGACCACCGTTCTATTCCCTTGTTACCCTCGCTCGACCCAGCTACACTCTTATTACCTGAAAGGAATTGTGAAGCAAAAGGGTGAGCACAACTAGCTCAGTAAAGAATATCATGACTAAAGATAAATAAATTATCAATAGTCTTCGTCAACAATAAATCAGAGATTTAGAACATATGGTAAATGATAAAAATTTCAACCATAGTTGCAGCGGAACGAGCAATCCATTAGAAGAGTCAAATAGAATATAAAGTCTATTATCTTCTCCATGTTAAAAATCCATCAACAATATTTTATCCCTGTAACATCAATCAACAATTCTGGTCCACAATCATATGAATAACTCATAATCATAATTGTGATTCTAAATTTTTCTTCGCACCTAGGACGAAGAATATTTTCATCACCTGTCTTTACCTGAAACATCAAAGATCATGGTTATACCAAATCACAGTTCCTGTTCATAATCATACTAATAAATCCATCTTTGCACTACGACCAAAGATATTCAACAACAGTTCATCTTTGCACTACAGGCCAAAGATATTCATCAACAAGTCATCTTTGCACTACAGGCCAAAGATATTCGTCAACAGTTCATCTTTGCATTACTGGCCAAAGATATTCAACAACAGGTCATCTTTGCACTGCGGGCCAAAGATATTCATCAACAGACCATCTTTGCACTACAGGCCAAAGATATTCATCTGCAATTCATCTTTGCACTACAGGCCAAAGATATTTCTCAACAATTCATATTTACACTACATGCCAAATATATTAATACCTCAAAGAATATATAATCATTTAAGAATTTATATAAACAATAATTATAACCATGTTGATCAATTCACCTTTGCACTTAAGCTTAAGATATTCAATTATAAATTCAATGGTCATGATCATACCAGTCACAATTCAACTTTGCACTACAGGCCAAAGAGAACCCTAGTCATGATCATACCAATAATATACCCATCTTTACACTCCAGTGAAAGAGAATTTCAACATCAGGGTTATAAAAATGTTATATATGATGATAAAAATAATATGATCAACATATAGTTTTAATCTCAAGAGTAATATTCGTAACTCATGAATAGTAACCCCGACACAAAAGATAGAAATTCTACAATAAAATTCATACCAATATTTCGGTATAATGATATTGAAAGAATAACATTACTTAAATTTATAAACAATTTATTTTAATTGTTTACACTTTACTAATTAATGCATTTAATCATCATAAAATGCCAACTCTTACAATTTCATCATCAATAACCAAAACCCTCATCAAAAATCTGCATATACCTCATATAGGATTCTCAAGCCATAAAATCCTATTTTTCAATTTTTATTTCTTCACAAAACATATTTAATTCATTTACTCATAACTAGACCATTTTTATGAAAAATACCAAATCAGTTCCAAAAATATTTCTTTTCTGGGATTTAGCATAATATAGTCCCATAGTGAACATATATTTTTCTCAGAATTTTTAAAAGTCATTTACTATTTTTCATATGGCCAAAATAGCCGAATATTTAGACATTTATCAAAAATTGTACTTTTGTCCAAAAATTCTGAAATTTACAGAGTATACTTCTATCATATACATGTACTCCCAATAAAAATTTCATCAATTTTGGAGTTAACCACAAGGAATTATAAGCTGTTACTTTTAAAATAGTCTTTTCTCATAAAATTCATAACTCTCAATCTATACATCCAAAAATCACCATTTTTGGACACAATCAAGAAAACTCATCAAAATATCATTTCAAATTTTTCCAGAATTTTTGAAGATCAGAAAAATTACGAAACTGAAAATCATAACAACCCTTAAAATCCCTTACTATCCCTTACTATCCCTTACAATCCCTTACCTCAAAAGAGCAGTACTTCTGACTGGATATCGGATATGATGCTGAAGGAAACTTACACTGATGAATAGCAACTCACCAAGTATCTAAAAACTCACAAAATATGCTTCATAATATAGAGAGAGAAAGAGAGAAAGCTTATGTTTCTGGTGTGATTTTCAATTCTAACTTAGCCCTCTATTTATAGGAAAATTTTGGTAAGTTTGACCTGCAACCTGATGGCTTTACCTGCTACTATTCCCACCCACCACATTTGAAATATAATTCAGCACATTTCTTCACCAACCACAAGTGGGGCCCACCAATTCTAGAATTTTCCACCAAAATGATAAACTCTAAAAATTTAACAATTTCTGAACCAGTCATCTCGTAAAATTCATAATAAATCATACGTTCATTTTTAACGGTTCAAAATTTGTGGGCATATACTCAACTTATATATGTATAACATATCCAAAAATTACCACGATCCAACGGTCGGATTAAAAATTATAACCCCCGCAAAATATCTCAAAAACCCTAATTTTTAATACCTCCATTCCGACAAAAATACTGATAAAAACCTCAACATTAACTACTTCATTTTTAACCACAAAAATATATCCCTCATTTATATCCACATAATATAAATATTTCCTTATCATATGAATCAATAATTAATTATTCACAAATAATATTACAGAATCACATTTATGACAACCAGGCCGTTCCCAGGAAAGAGGGGGCTTTCCAATAAGAATTTCTCCTTACTGGCGCGCAATTAGATAACCAAACCTCTCCTTAGACAGAACTTTCTAGACATTGCCAATAATGCTATCTAATAATATTATTCAAATAATATGAATTATTGATCTGATAATGGAGATGATGTGCATCAACAATTATTGAAACAACAATAATATAAAATATCAACGCAGCAATTATTGAATCAATAACATAAAATATTGAACAGTAATTACTGTGACAATTATTCAGTAGTGCCTTCTTACGTAAGAATCAATAATTTCAAAAATACTGTGCAATACCGTGTGCTACTGTGCAATAACGCGTATTACTGTATTTTAACCACCGGGTATTCCAACAGTGTTAACGGTAACAACTACGCCGTTATTTGTAAAAACTCAAATTTGTCGTTTTCCTTCACCCGACAGTTATTCGTTATGGGGCCCACAAATAGTTGCGTCGTCGTACGAATATTCTCCGACAGAAAGAATATTTTACGACCAAACGAATATTCCCCGACAACAATGATTATTTTATAACCACTTGTGTATTTTGAAAAATTTTCACATTTCACCCATAACTTTAACTTTTTATCAATTTAACCATTTACTGAATTGTAATTATAAGAAAAATTGAATACTTTTATTTCATAAAATTCGGGGTCTTACATGTTACATGGATAAAATATTATTGGTGGATTTTTAACATGGAGAAGATAATAGACTTTATAGTCTATTTGACTCTTCTAATGGATTGCTCGTTCCGCTGCAACTATGGTTGAAATTTTTATCATTTACCATATGTTCTAAATCTCTGATTTATTGTTGATGAAGGCTATTGATAATTGAATTATCTTTAGTCATGATATTCTTTACTGAGCTAGTTGTGCTCACCCTTTTGCTTCACAATTCCTTTCAGGTAATAAGAGTGTAGCTGGGTCGAGCGGGGGTAACAAGGGAATAAAACGGTGGTCATCATTTAGTAGTTATATTTGGTGAAAAAAATAGGGTGAGGCGAACCCAACGTTGGAAGGGTGTTTTGTCACTATCATACGAGATGTCTAATGACATACAACCTCGTGTCATCATAAGACAGGGTTGTGCTCATCCACTTGCTGAGTATATCTATGGGCACTACCTATATAATCTTGGTGTTTGTTTGAAGTATAATTCTCAATTAGAGACAGTGGAGATAATGATAAGTCAAGAGAAGACTCACCATTGGGAAGAATATGATAGTAATCTTCTCGTTTTTCTTTGGGGTCTATTGGGTCAACCAAGGATAATTCTGTGGCCATATGATATCTATCATAACCTAGATGCGTGGCCTCCCATGTACGAAGGTTTTCTTGAGCACTTCCCAAAGATTCTAATTTCTAAAACAGTTTTTGACTATACCTTTATGTAAGGTGTTATTGTGAGGTGATGTCCACGGTTGGAACATGAGTCACATTTGGTATATATTTGTATCCAAACTCACAGCATATGTGTTGTTGTATTTTGCACGATAATTGTTGTAATAAAGTTGTAGTTGTTTTCTGTACCATGTATGTAAGACCTCGAATTTTATGAAATAAAAGTATTCAATTTTTATTATAATTACTATTCAGTAAATGGTTAAATTGATAAAAGTTAAAGTTATGGGTGAAATGTGAAAATTTTTCAAAATACACAAGTGGTTATAAAATAATCATTGTTGTCGGGGAATATTCGTTTGGTCGTAAAATATTCTTTCTGTCGGAGAATATTCGTACGACGGCGCAACTATTTGTGGGCCCCATAACGAATAACTGTCGGGTGAAGGAAAACGACAAATTTTTTGTTTTTACAAATAACGGCGTAGTTGTTACCGTTAACACTGTTGGAATACCCGGTGGTTAAAATACAGTAATACGCGTTATTGCATAGTAGCACACGGTTTTACACAGTATTTTTGAATTATTGATCCTTACGTAAGAAGGCACTACTCAATAATTGTTACAGTAATTACTGTTCAATATTTTATTTTATTGATTCAATAATTGCTACGTTAAAATTTTATATTATTGTTGTGCAATAATTGTCACTGCACAGTATTTCTCCATTATCAGATCAATAATTCATATTATTTAAATAATATTATTAGATAGCATTATTGACAATGTCTAGAAAGTTCTGTCTAAGGAGAGGTTTGGTCATTTAATTGCGCGCCAGTAAGGAGAAATTCTTATTGGAAAGCCCACTCTTTCCTGGGAACGGCCTGGTTGTCATAAATTTGATTCTGTAATATTATTTGTGAATAATTAATTATTGATTTATATGATAAGAAAATATTTATTTTATGTGGATATAAACGAGGGATATATTTTTGTGGTTAAAAATGAAGGAGTTAATGTTGAGATTTTTATCAGTATTTTTGTCAGAATGGAGGTATTAAAAATTAGGGTTTTTGAGATATTTTGCGGGGGTTATAATTTTTAATCCGACCGTTGGATTGTGGTAATTTTTGGATATGTTATACATATATAAGTTGAGTATATGTCCACAAATTTTGAACCGTTAAAAATGAATGTATGATTTATTATGAATTTTACGAGATGACTGGTTCAGAAATTGTTGATTTTTCGGAGTTTATCATTTTGGTGGAAAATTCTAGAATTGGTGGGCTCCACTTGTGGTTGGTGAAGAAATGTGCTGAATTATATTTCAAATGTGGTGGGTGGGAATAGTAGCAGGTAAAGCCATCAGGTTGCAGGTTAAACCTACCAAAATTTTCCTATAAATAGAGGGCTAAGTTAGAATTGAAAATCACACCAGAAACATAAGCTTTCTCTCTTTCTCTCTCTATATTATGAAGCATATTTTGTGAGTTTTTAGATACTTGGTGAGTTGCTATTCATCAGTGCAAGTTTCCTTCAGCATCATATCCGATATCCAGTCAGAAGTACTGCTCTTTTAAGGTAAGGGATTGTAAGGGATTATAAGGGATAGTAAGGGATATTAAGGGATTTTAAGGGTTGTTATGATTTTCAGTTTCGTAATTTTTCTGATCTTCAAAAATTCTGGAAAAATTTGAAATGATATTTTGATGAGTTTTCTTGATTGTGTCCAAAAATGGTAATTTTTGGATGTATAGATTGAGAGTTATGAATTTTATGAGAAAAGACTATTTTAAAAGTAACTGCTTATAATTTCTTGTGGTTAACTCCAAAATTGATGAAATTTTTATTGGGAGTACATGTATATGATGGAAGTATACTCTGTTAATTTCAGAATTTTTGGACAAAAGTATAATTTTTGATAAATGTCTAAATATTCGGCTGTTTTGGCCATATGAAAAATAGTAAATGACTTTTAAAAATTCTGAGAAAAATATATGTTCACTATGGGACTATATTATGCTAAATCCCAGAAAAGAAATATTTTTGGAACTGATTTGGTATTTTTCATGAAAATAGACTAGTTATGAGTAAATGAATTAAATATGTTTTGTGAAGAAAGAAAATTGGAAAATAGGATTTTATGGCTTGAGAATCCTATATGAGGTATATGCAGATTTTTGATGAGGGTTTTAGTTATTGATGATGAAATTGTAAGAGTTGGCATTTTATGATGATTAAATGCATTAATTAGTAAAGTGTAAACAATTAAAATAAATTGTTTATAAATTTAAGTAATGTTATTCTTTCAATATCATTATACCGAAATATTGGTATGAATTTTATTATAGAATTTCTATCTTTTGTGTCGGGGTTACTATTCATGAGTTACTATTCACGATTTACTATTAATGAGTTACGAATATTACTCTTGAGATTAAAACTATATGTTGATCATATTATTTTTATCATCATATATAACATTTTTATAACCCTGATGTTAAAATTCTCTTTCACTGGAGTGTAAAGATGGGTAGATTATTGGTATGATCATGACTATGGTTCTCTTTGGCCTGTAGTGCAAAGTTGAATTGTGACTGGTATGATCATGACCATTGAATTTATAATTGAATATCTTAAGCTTAAGTGCAAAGGTGAATTGATCAACATGGTTATAATTATTGTTTATATAAATTCTGAAATGATTATATATTTCTTTGAGATATGAATATATTTGGCCTGTAGTGCAAATATGAATTGTTGATGAATATCTTTGGCATGTAGTGCAAAGATGGCCTGTTGATGAATATCTTTGGCCTGTAGTGCAAAGATGAACTGTTGTTGAATATCTTTGGCCCGTAGTGCAAAGATGGTTTGTTGATGAATATCTTTGGCCCGTAGTGCAAAGATGGATTTGTTAGTATGATTATAAACAGGAACTGTGATTTGGTATAACCATGATCTTTGATGTTTCAGGTAAAGACAGGTGATGAAAATATTCTTCGTCCTGGGTGCGAAGAAAAATTTATAGTCACAATTATGATTTTGAGTTATTCATATGATTGTGGAAAGGAACTGTTGAGTGATGTTACATGGATAAAATATTGTTGGTGGATTTTTAACATGGAGAAGATAATAGACTTTATAGTCTATTTGACTCTTCTAATGGATTGTTCGTTCCGCTGCAACTATGGTTGAAATTTTTATCATTTACCATATGTTCTAAATCTCTGATTTATTGTTGATGAAGGCTATTGATAATTGAATTATCTTTAGTCATGATATTCTTTACTGAGCTAGTTGTGCTCACCCTTTTGCTTCACAATTCCTTTCAGGTAATAAGAGTGTAGCTGGGTCGAGCGAGGGTAACAAGGGAATAGAACGGTGGTCATCATTTAGTAGTTATATTTGGTGAAGAAAATAGGGTGAGGCGAACCCAACGTTGGAAGGGTGTTTTGCCACTATAATACAAGATGTCTAACGACATACAACCTCGTGTCATCATAAGACATGATTGTGCACATCCGCTTGCCGAGTATATCTACAAGCACTACCTATATAATCTTGGTGTTTGTTTGAAGTATAATTCTCAGTTAGATACAGTGGAGATAATGATAAGTCAAGAGAAGACTCCCATTGGGAAGAATATGATAGTAATCTTCTCGTTTTTCTTTGGGGTCTATTGGGTCAACCAAGGATAATTCTGTGGCCATATGATATCTATCATAACCTAGACGCGTGGTCTCCCATGTACGAAGGTTTCCTTGAGCACTTCCCAAAGATTCTAGTTTCTAAAACAGTTTTTGACTGTACCTTTATGTAAGGTACCTTTGTGAGGTGCTGATACATGATGGTGTCCAATGTCACATTTGGTATATATTTGTATCCAAACTCACAGCATATGTGTTGTTGTATTTTGCACGACAATTGTTGTAATAAAGTTGTAGTTGTTTTCTGTACCATGTATTTGACGACTCAGAATGGGTTGGATGGAATGGACCTATTTTGGGGTCGTCACAGGTGGTATCAGAGCCATAAGTAAAGAGCCCCGAGCCTCTCGCTGGTGACTTCCTGTTGATGGGGGATGCACCGAAGCCAGACTCTCCGTAGGGGACGCCGTTCTGCGGTGGCAAACTGATAGGTACCACTGTGAGGTGCTGTGGTTGTAGCACCATGAGAGTCACAGGTGGTATCAGAGCTTAGGGATATGATCTTTGGCGGAGATCGGGAAATAGAACTAGGAGGGGAGAGATGAGTAAATCCTTCGCTAGTGTGTCCTACCTAAGCTTATTTGTTGGTCAGTCATAATATCGGGATATTATGTGATATGTTAATTTGTTCAATTAACCTTTGTTTTGAAGCTGTATTCTAGAAAGATATCTAAAATACAGGAGATGAGCAATGGAGAAATCATGATGATATGGAAGATAGAATCTGAAATGAAAGGAAGGTATTCTCAACTCTTCGAAATATCAGGTACGTAAATTTCGGGGACGAAATTTCATAAGGAGGGGATATTGTAAGACCCCGAATTTTATGAAATAAAAGTATTCAATTTTTCTTATAATTACTATTCAGTAAATGGTTAAATTGATAAAAGTTAAAGTTATGGGTGAAATGTGAAAATTTTTCAAAATACACAAGTGGTTATAAAATAATCATTGTTGTCGGGGAATATTCGTTTGGTCGTAAAATATTCTTTCTGTCGGAGAATATTCGTACGACGGCGCAACTATTTGTGGGCCCCATAACGAATAACTGTCGGGTGAAGGAAAACGACAAATTTGAGTTTTTACAAATAACGGCGTAGTTGTTACCGTTAACACTGTTGGAATACCCGGTGGTTAAAATACAGTAATACGCGTTATTGCACAGTAGCATACGGTTTTACACAGTATTTTTGAATTATTGATCCTTACGTAAGAAGGCACTACTCAATAATTGTTACAGTAATTACTGTTCAATATTTTATTTTATTGATTCAATAATTGCTACGTTAAAATTTTATATTATTGTTGTGCAATAATTGTCACTGCACAGTATTTCTCCATTTTCAGATCAATAATTCATATTATTTAAATAATATTATTAGATAGCATTATTGACAATGTCTAGAAAGTTCTGTCTAAGGAGAGGTTTGGTCATTTAATTGCGCGCCAGTAAGGAGAAATTCTTATTGGAAAGCCCCCTCTTTCCTGGGAACGGCCTGGTTGTCATAAATTTGATTCTGTAATATTATTTGTGAATAATTAATTATTGATTTATATGATAAGAAAATATTTATTTTATGTGGATATAAACGAGGGATATATTTTTGTGGTTAAAAATGAAGGAGTTAATGTTGAGATTTTTATCAGTATTTTTGTCAGAATGGAGGTATTAAAAATTAGGGTTTTTGAGATATTTTGCGGGGGTTATAATTTTTAATCCGACCGTTGAATTGTGGTAATTTTTGGATATGTTATACATATATAAGTTGAGTATATGTCCACAAATTTTGAACTGTTAAAAATGAATGTATGATTTATTATGAATTTTACGAGATGACTGGTTCAGAAATTGTTGATTTTTCGGAGTTTATCATTTTGGTGGAAAATTCTAGAATTGGTGGGCTCCACTTGTGGTTGGTGAAGAAATGTGCTGAATTATATTTCAAATGTGGTGGGTGGGAATAGTAGCAGGTAAAGCCATCAGGTTGCAGGTCAAACCTACCAAAATTTTCCTATAAATAGAGGGCTAAGTTAGAATTGAAAATCACACCAGAAACATAAGCTTTCTCTCTTTCTCTCTCTATATTATGAAGCATATTTTGTGAGTTTTTAGATACTTGGTGAGTTGCTATTCATCAGTGCAAGTTTCCTTCAGCATCATATCCGATATCCAGTCAGAAGTACTGCTCTTTTGAGGTAAGGGATTGTAAGGGATTATAAGGGATAGTAAGGGATATTAAGGGATTTTAAGGGTTGTTATGATTTTCAGTTTCGTAATTTTTCTGATCTTCAAAAATTCTGGAAAAATTTGAAATGATATTTTGATGAGTTTTCTTGATTGTGTCCAAAAATGGTGATTTTTGGATGTATAGATTGAGAGTTATGAATTTTATGAGAAAAGACTATTTTAAAAGTAACTGCTTATAATTTCTTGTGGTTAACTCCAAAATTGATGAAATTTTTATTGGGAGTACATGTATATGATGGAAGTATACTCTGTTAATTTCAGAATTTTTGGACAAAAGTATAATTTTTGATAAATGTCTAAATATTCGGCTGTTTTGGCCATATGAAAAATAGTAAATGACTTTTAAAAATTCTGAGAAAAATATATGTTCACTATGGGACTATATTATGCTAAATCCCAGAAAAGAAATATTTTTGGAACTGATTTGGTATTTTTCATGAAAATAGTCTAGTTATGAGTAAATGAATTAAATATGTTTTGTGAAGAAAGAAAATTGGAAAATAGGATTTTATGGCTTGAGAATCCTATATGAGGTATATGCAGATTTTTGATGAGGGTTTTGGTTATTGATGATGAAATTGTAAGAGTTGGCATTTTATGATGATTAAATGCATTAATTAGTAAAGTGTAAACAATTAAAATAAATTGTTTATAAATTTAAGTAATGTTATTCTTTCAATATCATTATACCGAAATATTGGTATGAATTTTATTGTAGAATTTCTATCTTTTGTGTCGGGGTTACTATTCATGAGTTACTATTCACGATTTACTATTCATGAGTTACGAATATTACTCTTGAGATTAAAACTATATGTTGATCATATTATTTTTATCATCATATATAATATTTTTATAACCCTGATGTTGAAATTCTCTTTCACTGGAGTGTAAAGATGGGTAGATTATTGGTATGATCATGACTAGGGTTCTCTTTGGCCTGTAGTGCAAAGTTGAATTGTGACTGGTATGATCATGACCATTGAATTTATAATTGAATATCTTAAGCTTAAGTGCAAAGGTGAATTGATCAACATGGTTATAATTATTGTTTATATAAATTCTGAAATGATTATATATTTCTTTGAGATATGAATATATTTGGCCTGTAGTGCAAATATGAATTGTTGATGAATATCTTTGGCATGTAGTGCAAAGATGGCCTGTTGATGAATATCTTTGGCCTGTAGTGCAAAGATGAACTGTTGTTGAATATCTTTGGCCCGTAGTGCAAAGATGGTTTGTTGATGAATATCTTTGGCCCGTAGTGCAAAGATGGATTTGTTAGTATGATTATAAACAGGAACTGTGATTTGGTATAACCATGATCTTTGATGTTTCAGGTAAAGACAGGTGATGAAAATATTCTTCGTCCTGGGTGCGAAGAAAAATTTATAGTCACAATTATGATTATGAGTTATTCATATGATTGTGGAAAGGAACTGTTGAGTGATGTTACATGGATAAAATATTGTTGGTGGATTTTTAACATGGAGAAGATAATAGACTTTATAGTCTATTTGACTCTTCTAATGGATTGCTCGTTCCGCTGCAACTATGGTTGAAATTTTTATCATTTACCATATGTTCTAAATCTCTGATTTATTGTTGATGAAGGCTATTGATAATTGAATTATCTTTAGTCATGATATTCTTTACTGAGCTAGTTGTGCTCACCCTTTTGCTTCACAATTCCTTTCAGGTAATAAGAGTGTAGCTGGGTCGAGCGAGGGTAACAAGGGAATAGAACGGTGGTCATCATTTAGTAGTTATATTTGGTGAAGAAAATAGGGTGAGGCGAACCCAACGTTGGAAGGGTGTTTTGCCACTATCATACAAGATGTCTAACGACATACAACCTCGTGTCATCATAAGACATGATTGTGCACATCCACTTGCCGAGTATATCTACAAGCACTACCTATATAATCTTGGTGTTTGTTTGAAGTATAATTCTCAATTAGAGACAGTGGAGATAATGATAAGTCAAGAGAAGACTCCCATTGGGAAGAATATGATAGTAATCTTCTCGTTTTTCTTTGGGGTCTATTGGGTCAACCAAGGATAATTCTGTGGCCATATGATATCTATCATAACCTAGACGCGTGGTCTCCCATGTACGAAGGTTTCCTTGAGCACTTCCCAAAGATTCTAGTTTCTAAAACAGTTTTTGACTGTACCTTTATGTAAGGTACCTTTGTGAGGTGTTGATACATGATGGTGTCCAATGTCACATTTGGTATATATTTGTATCCAAACTCACAGCATATGTGTTGTTGTATGTTGTATTTTGCACGACAATTGTTGTAATAAAGTTGTAGTTGTTTTCTGTACCATGTATTTGACGACTCAGAATGGGTTGGATGGAATGGACCTATTTTGGGGTCGTTACAATGTATTTGGCGACTCAGAATAGGTTGGATGGAATGAACCTATTTTGGGGTCGTTACATTTGGTATCAGAGCCATAAGTAAAGAGCCCCGAGCCTCTCGCTGGTGACTTCCTGTTGATGGGGGATGCACCGAAGCCAGACTCTCCGTAGGGGACGCCGTTCTGCGGTGGCAAACTGATAGGTATCAATGTAAGGTGCTGACACAAGTTGGTGTCCAGAGTTACATTTGGTATCAGAGCTATAAGTAAAGAGCCCCGAGCCTCTCGCTGGTGACTTCCTGTTGATGGGGGATGCACCGAAGCCAGACTCTCCGTAGGGGACGCCGTTATGCGGTGGCAAGCTGATAGGTATCAATGTAAGGTGCTGACATAGGTTGGTGTCCAGAGTTACATTTGGTATCAGAGCTTGGGGATATGATCTCTGGCGGAGATCGGGGAATAAAACTAGGAGGTGAGAGATGAGTAAATCCTTCGCTAGTGTGTCTTACCTAAGCTTATTTGTTGGTCAGTCATAATATCGAGATATTATGTGATATGTTAATTTGTTCAATTAACCCTTGTTTTGAAGCTGTATTCTAGAATGATATTTGAAATACCGGAGATGAGCAATGGAGAAATTATGATGACAGGGAAGATGGAATTTGAAATGAAAGGAAGGTATTCTCAACTTTTTGAAATACCAGGTACGTAAATTTTGAGGACAAAATTTCATAAGGAGGGGAGATTGTAAGACCCCAAATTTTATGAAATAAAAGTATTCAATTTTTCTATTTAGTAGATGGTTAAATTGATAAAAAGTTAAAGTTAAGGGTGATATATGAATATTTTTCAAAATAAGCAAGTGGTTATAAAATATTCATTTTGACGGGGAATATTCGTTTGGTCGTGGAATATTCTTTCTGTCGGGGAATATTCGTACGACGGCGCATCTATTTGTGGGCCCCATAACGGAAAGCGATTGGATGAAAAAATGATAAAATTGCGTTTTTATAAATAACGGCGTAGTTGTTACCGTTAACACTGTTGGAATACCTGGTGGTTAAAATACAGTAATACGCGTATTGCACAGTAGCACACGGTATTGCACAGTATGTTTTTCAATTATTAATTCTTACGTAAGAAGGCACTACTCAATAATTATTACAGTAGTTACTGTTCAATATTTTATTTTATTGATTCAATAATTACTACGTTGAAATTTTATATTATTGTTGTTCAATAATTGTCACTGCACAGTATTTTCCATTATCAGATCAATAATTCATATTATTTGAATAATATTATTAGATAACATTATTGACAATGTCTAGAAAGTTCTGTCTAAGGAGATGTTTGGTCATCTAATTGCGCGCCAGTAAGGAGAAATCCTTATTGGAAAGCCCCCTCTTTCCTGGGAACGGCCTGGTTGTCATAAATGTGATTCTATAATATTATTTATGAATAATTAATTATTGATTCATATGATAAGGAAATATTTATTTTATGTGGATATAAACGAGGGATATATTTTTGTGGTTAAAAATGAAGGAGTTAATGTTGAGGTTTTTATCCGTATTTTTGTCGGAATGGAGGTATTAAAAATCAGGGTTTTTGAGATATTTTGCGGGGGTTATAATTTTTAATCCGACCGTTGGATCGTGGTAATTTTTGGATATGTTATACATATATAAGTTGAGTATATGCCCACAAATTTTGAACCGTTAAAAATGAACGTATGATTTATTATGAATTTTACGAGATGACTGGTTCAGAAATTGTTGAATTTTCGGAGTTTATCATTTTGGTGGAAAATTCTAGAATTGGTGGGCTCCACTTGTGGTTGATGAAGAAATGTGCTGAATTATATTTCAAATGTGGTGGGTGGAAATAGTAGCAGGTAAAGCCATCAGGTTGCAGGTCAAACCTACCAAAATTTTCCTATAAATAGAGGGCTAAGTTAGAATTGAAAATCACACCAGAAACATAAGCTTTCTCTCTTTCTCTCTCTATATTATGAAGCATATTTTGTGAGTATTTAGATACTTTGAGAGTTGCTATCCAGTGCAAGTTTCCTTCGACTTTGCATACCGATCAGAAGTACTGCTCTTTTGAGGTAAGGGATATTAAGGGATTTTAAGGGTTGTTATGATTTTCAGTTTCGTAATTTTTCTGATCTTCAAAAATTCTGGAAAAATTTGAAATGATATTTTGATGAGTTTTCTTGATTGTGTCCAAAAATGGTGATTTTTGGATGTATAGATTGAGAGTTATGAATTTTATGAGAAAAGACTATTTTAAAAGTAACAGCTTATAATTCCTTGTGGTTAACTCCAAAATTGATGAAATTTTTATTGGGAGTACATGTATATGATAGAAGTATACTCTGTAAATTTCAGAATTTTTAGACAAAAGTACAATTTTTGATAAATGTCTAAATATTTGACTATTTTGGCCATATGAAAAATAGTAAATGACTTTTAAAAATTCTGAGAAAAATATATGTTCAATATGGGACTATATTATGCTAAATCCCAGAAAAGAAATATTTTTGGAACTGATTTGGTATTTTTCATGAAAATGGTCTAGTTATGAGTAAATGAATTAAATATATTTTGTGAAGAAAGAAAATTGGAAAAATAGGATTTTATGGCTTGAGAATCCTATATGAGGTATATGCAGATTTTTGATGAGGGTTTTGGTTATTGATGATGAAATTGTAAGAGTTGGCATTTTATGATGATTAAATGCATTAATTAGTAAAGTGTAAACAATTAAAATAAATTGTTTATAAATTTAAGTAATGTTATTCTTTCAATATCATTATACCGAAATATTGGTATGAATTTTATTGTAGAATTTCTATCTTTTGTGTCGGGGTTACTATTCATGAGTTACTATTCACGATTTACTATTCATGAGTTACGAATATTACTCTTGAGATTAAAACTATATGTTGATCATATTATTTTTATCATCATATATAACATTTTTATAACCCTGATGTTGAAATTCTCTTTCACTGGAGTGTAAAGATGGGTAGATTATTGGTATGATCATGACTAGGGTTCTCTTTGGCCTGTAGTGCAAAGTTGAATTGTGACTGGTATGATCATGACCATTGAATTTATAATTGAATATCTTAAGCTTAAGTGCAAAGGTGAATTGATCAACATGGTTATAATTATTGTTTATATAAATTCTGAAATGATTATATATTTCTTTGAGATATGAATATATTTGGCCTGTAGTGCAAATATGAATTGTTGATGAATATCTTTGGCATGTAGTGCAAAGATGGCCTGTTGATGAATATCTTTGGCCTGTAGTGCAAAGATGAACTGTTGTTGAATATCTTTGGCCTGTAGTGCAAAGATGAACTGTTGTTGAATATCTTTGGCCCGTAGTGCAAAGATGGTTTGTTGATGAATATCTTTGGCCCGTAGTGCAAAGATGGATTTGTTAGTATGATTATAAACAGGAACTGTGATTTGGTATAACCATGATCTTTGATGTTTCAGGTAAAGACAGGTGATGAAAATATTCTTCGTCCTAGGTGCGAAGAAAAATTTATAGTCACAATTATGATTATGAGTTATTCATATGATTGTGGAAAAGAACTGTTGAGTGATGTTACATGGATAAAATATTATTGGTGGATTTTTAACATGGAGAAGATAATAGACTTTATAGTCTATTTGACTCTTCTAATGGATTGTTCGTTCCGCTGCAACTATGGTTGAAATTTTTATCATTTACCATATGTTCTAAATCTCTGATTTATTGTTGATGAAGGCTATTGATAATTGAATTATCTTTAGTCATGATATTCTTTACTGAGCTAGTTGTGCTCACCCTTTTGCTTCACAATTCCTTTCAGGTAATAAGAGTGTAGCTGGGTCGAGCGGGGGTAACAAGGGAATAGAACGGTGGTCATCATTTAGTAGTTATATTTGGTGAAAAAAATAGGGTGAGGCGAACCCAACGTTGGAAGGGTGTTTTGTCACTATCATACGAGATGTCTAATGACATACAACCTCGTGTCATCATAAGACAGGGTTGTGCTCATCCACTTGCTGAGTATATCTATGGGCACTACCTATATAATCTTGGTGTTTGTTTGAAGTATAATTCTCAATTAGAGACAGTGGAGATAATGATAAGTCAAGAGAAGACTCACCATTGGGAAGAATATGATAGTAATCTTCTCGTTTTTCTTTGGGGTCTATTGGGTCAACCAAGGATAATTCTGTGGTCATATGATATCTATCATAACCTAGATGCGTGGCCTCCCATGTACGAAGGTTTTCTTGAGCACTTCCCAAAGATTCTAATTTCTAAAACAGTTTTTGACTATACCTTTATGTAAGGTGTTATTGTGAGGTGATGTCCACGGTTGGAACATGAGTCACATTTGGTATATATTTGTATCCAAACTCACAGCATATGTGTTGTTGTATTTTGCACGACAATTGTTGTAATAAAGTTGTAGTTGTTTTCTGTACCATGTATTTGGCGACTCAGAATAGGTTGGATGGAATGAACCTATTTTGGGGTCGTTACAATATATATTAAAACAGACAGGGGGTTACCTATCCCATTATAACATGTTGCAGTAAAATTTAAAAATTGACCATTGTAGATCACTTTTGACATTTACACCTATTCACCCCTTCTAGGTGTGCTTATTTATAAAATTACAGTTGGTATCAAAGCAAGGCTCTACTAATATTGATCTTTGTAGGTCGTAGGGAAAGATCCTGTTACACACCTCAATTTTTAAGAAGGTCAATATTCCATAAGCCGGCCACCTTTGTTGCTTGGTAGTGAGAACTTCAATTTCTAAAAATTCATAATGAAGATTTATCTTAAGAGGAACCCATGGGAATGGTGGGTAGTTGAAAATGGCCATGTTATCCCGAGGCATGATGACGGTAGACCCAAGACTCTCATGAAAATGGATGCAAACGAAAGCTACATGTTTTCCTACAACTCAAGAGTCATGAACACCTTGCTAATTAAGCGGATTGGTCCAAGCTGATATTAATTAAGTTTCAGCATGTAACACGGCAAAAGAAATCTGGGATACTATCTTGACAAGCCACGAAGGTTGTGACGTCCCCAAATTAGGTCCACACAATCTATTTTGAGTCGTCAAAATACATGGTACAAAATCTAAATACAAACTTCATTTATACAACTGTCGTGCAAAATACGACAACACATAAGCTGTGAGTTTGAATACAAATATTAATTGTACCGTACATAATACAACAATATATATCCATACTCAAATTAAGTCTTCACTATAATTATTGTCACACTATTTTATAGAATATTAAGGACTACTATAGCAACCATCTTGGATCATCACTCTATTTTTCAACTAGTCCCAACTATATTCTCATTTCATTTCTTGAGGAGAACAATGAAAGAAAAGGGTGTCAACTAGAGAGTAAAGAATATTATGACTAAGATCCAAAATCCGTCATAACACTTTGATTCAAAATCCGTCACTAAAATTCACCCAAAATCCAAAATCCGTCACTAAAAGTGAAGGGTTAGCAACAAATTTTTCACTTTTAGCGACGAATTTTTTGGTCGGATGTTATGTGCTAACTTTCTAAAGGTTGGAATGCAAAGTGCAGCGTTTTGAATTATAAGATGCAATATGCAAAATGGGATAAACTTCGGGGATAAAAAGTAAAATTTACTCATAATTAAAGGATTCGTACTAGCTCGAAATATAAATGATTCAAATATGGACAAATTTTAAAATTTGATAAATTACTTAAAACTCCTCAAATAGCAATTTTCTATTTATACTTGTATCATTTTCGTTCGAAAAGTTCAAACTGATCGGGCTCGATTCGAGATCGGGCTCGACTCGGTAGCTAAACAAGCCTTAATCAAATCTTATTTTATACTAGATAAATTTTATAAACCAAATATGTACAACTCAATACTTGGTTTAACTCGGTTCATTTACATCTTTATTCATAATTATATGAAGCAGAACTCCTTATGGTATGCATTAAAATGTTGGTATAATTTAACTGGCTCAAATCTATTAATTTTTTCGATTTTGAATAAGAGGGTTTTACATTATTCAATTTCCAAGAAATCAACAGTGTCACTTAAATTTTTTAATACTTCTACGTATCATATTAAAACGCATTAGGCTAGTGTAAACTCTTTCTGTGACGCCCCCAAAATAGGTATACATCACCCATTCTTAGTCGCCAAATACATGGTACAGAAATAAATACAACTTCATTACTACAATTGTCGTGTAAAATACGACAACACATAAATTGTGAGTTTAAATACAAATATTGTCTAATAGACAGTATTAAAACTCAAAAGGAGTCCTCATTACAATTATTGATACACTATTTTACAAAAATAGTGAGGACTGTTAAAATAACTTTCTAGAACCATCACTCCATACCCCAGCTAGTTCCTGCTATATTCTCACCTCCTGAGAAGAAAAATGGAACAAAAAGGAAAAGGGTGAGCTCAACTAGCCAAGTAAAGAATATTATGACTAAGATAATATATAACAAATTATCATTAGTCTTCAACAGGAAAAAATCTGATAGAATATAATAGACAACAAGTTTTAGATCAACAACTGCAGCGGAAACAACAATCCATTAGAAGAGTCAAGTAGATAATGAATTCTACTATCTTCTAAGATTTAAAAGTCCATCATCAATATTTTATCCCTGTAACATCAATCAATATACATCTTCAATCAAATATTCATCTTTGTACTACAGGCCAAAGATATTCATTTGTATCACCAGTTGGTCATGTTCATCTCAACACCTGTTCATTTTTGCACTACGACCAAAGATATTCATCAGTTAATCATTCATCTTTGCACTACAGGCCAAAGATATTCAATAATATCATCATTTAGGACTGAGAATGATGAAAAATATTTTAAAGAAACGAATCCAGTGAGACAAAAGGATAAATATTAGGGATTCGTACTTTAGATAATCCAAGTTCAAAAATGCTCCGTAAAATACCATAGTGGAGTAAAATTCAAGAATAAAGATCAAAACATGGATACAATCAAAGATAGTAACTATAATAGACATCTTTAACAAAGAAGAGAAAATTTTATTTTTCTGTGAATAGTGCCGTATTCGTGAATAGTGCCGTATACGTAAATAGTGCCGTATACGTGAATAGTAACCCCGACACAAAAAGGTAGAAATTTCACAATAAAATTCATATCAATATTTCGTCATAATGATATTGAAGAAAATAATATTATTTACGAAGAAAATAACATTCCTTACCTCAAAAGAACCGTACTTCCGGCTGAAATATCAGGTATAAGGCTGAAGGAAACTTGCACTGAATATCAACTCTCAAAGTATCTAAATACTCACAAAAATACGCTCGATAATATAGAGAGAAAAAACTTATGAATTCTGGTGTGATTTTCAATTCTAACCTAAGCACCTATTTATAGGAAAATGCTTAGAACGCCAAAGCAGACTAAATAATAAAATATTAATATACTAAAACCATTTCAAGCACGCCACATTGAAAAACTATCAGCCCACCTCCTTTGAAATTTTTTTTCAGCACATGTTTTCACCAAAAACAAAAGTGGGTCCCACCCATAATTTTAATAAAAATATTTATTTTCGAAACTTCAATAATTCATAATAAATAGCTCTTTTATCAGAAAAATTCAAATTTCATGTCCTTTTCATAGGAAATTTAATTCTCTACAACTTTGTAGAAGAAAACTTTTCTAAATTCCAAACAGAAAATGTTCGAAATTCACATACGGATGATTTTTTAATACCTCCATTCTGACAAAATACTGATAAAATACCTCAGCATTAATTCCTTCATTTATAACCATAAAATTTAATATATCCATCATTTATATCCACATAAAATAAATATTTCCTTATCATATAAATCAATAATTAATTATTCACAAATAATATTACATAATCACAATTATGACAACCAGGTCGTTCCTAGGAAAGAGGGGGCTTTTCGATAAGGATTTTTCCTTACTGACGCGCAATCAAGTAACCAAACCTCTCCTTAGACAGAACTTCCTTAGACATTGCTGATAATGTTATGTAATAATATTATTCAAATAATATGAATTATTGATCTGATAATGGAGATACTGTGCAGTGACAATTATTGAAACAACAATAATATAAAATATCAACGTAGCAATTATTGAATCAATAAAATTAAATATTGAACAGTAATTACTGTAACAATTATTGAGTAGTGTCTTCTTACGTAAGGATCAATAATTCAACAATACTCTGCAATACCGTGTGCTACTGTACACCCACGCGTATTACTGTATTTTAACCACTGGGTATTCCAACAGTGTTAACGGTAACAACTACGCCGTTATTTTTAGAAAACTCATTCTTGTCGTTTTCTTCATCGGACCGTTTTTCGTTATGGGGTCCACAAATGGCTGCGCCATCGTACGAATATTCCCCGACAACAATGAATATTTTATAACCACTTGCTTATTTTGCGAAATTTACACATTTCACCCATAACCAAAGTATTATATCAAATTAATACCTTATTATTCAAAATAATAATTAGAAGAAATTCGATTTTATTTATGAATAAGTTGGGGTCTTACACTTTCTATACCATTATTTCTGCTTTGGTGTAATTTGTGCTATATTATTGGTGGTGTTCTTTTACAGGTGAGGCCAAACCATGTAACATTTGTTGGTGTTTTACTAGCATGTGCCCATTGTGGGCTAGTTTTTGAGGGCAATAAATATTGGTCTAGCATGCACGAGCTCGGAGATGAACCATCAATGGAGCATTATGTTAAGAGTGGGAGATGGTGAGCCTTGTGAGGAAACAGATTAAGGATAAAGGCATCAAGATTTCATCAATAAAGGACAGAAAAAAGATGGGACTAAACAAGGAGTAAAAAGCTTATACAATACTCTAAATTCATATTTCTCTCCTCGTTATTCCGCAATGACAACTCTCCCTCCCAACCTCTCTGCTACATTCCTATTACTACTACTATACACCAGCCATTATTTTCCACTTCCATTCCCCTAATGGTTGAAATTTGGATACTTACTACTCCATTTCCCAACTAATTTATAAACTACTTACACTTGAACTTCAATAGGCCATCTATACATCTCCTGTTCTGGGACAGGGATGGTCAGTGTCAGCAGTCCGGTAGCAGCGTCATAGGTGAATTCAGTCTCGACATTCCCAACGCTGCATTTCAGAGGGGCCTGGGAAGAGTAAGCGCCAAAGCGGCCACATCCCCTGACCTTCAGTGAAATAGTGGCGGTTGTCGATCGGTTTGCACTTAAAGAAGTGGGCACCTCGGACGAAACTTCACCATCGAAGAGCTCTGGTTTCTTCTCTGAAGCCAGATTGACTTCAAACTCCTCCACAGCACCACCAGTATTGAACATGTCGAGCAAACCTATTGCCGAGAAAGAAATGTTTGATTTGATCTCCTGCAACAAGAATAATAATCACCGACTCTGATTTTATCCTGATGGTGAATGAGTTGAATTTACTCGTTATATAGACTCACCTTGAGAGGACAGAAGTGGAACAGTTCGTATTCAAGAACTTTTAGTGTCACAGGAAGTGCAGCGTCTTTTGGCAACCGAGTTACCTCCCCTGAAATAAAAACAGTGACATTTAGCATGTGAAGTTGAAACTCTTAGCTAAAAAACTTTCTTTATACAGAAACAATTACAAGTATGAAACTTCACGTTGATGTTCAGACTAGAGAACAAATACATGATGGTTCTGCGGATTCAAGATCAAACAATCTACTACCCTTTGATTTCATTTAATTCATGGTTACACTATGCATAAGGAAGGCTATTTGGAGAGGTAATACCCATTTGTAACCTCATCCAAATATGCTTTAAACTTCAAATTATAACTTTAACGGGACCACTACCTACGTCAGATGACAAAAGCAGGGGCTGTCAACTGCCCATGAGTTCTCATCTTCATATACTTCTTTGGCAAAGACACTAATTTTAAATTGATTTCCAACTTTTCTACCATTCTTCTCAACTCTATAACAAAACGCCATATATACATAAATGTTGCTAAGAAGTCATTACATCTCCAAATGCTGCATTACTTACCTAATTTATGGGCATATACCACTGTTTCTCCAGTCCAGTCTGGGCCAGCAACTTGGGCAATGTTGTCAACATCAGTAGCCTTCACAGAAGTAGTGATGGTGTCCGGAGATGCATCATGGATAAGAGTCTTCTTTCTGAACTTGCACCAACCAGCACCTTGGCAGTTGAACACACCAACCACACCAGTGCACTTGTTTATGTTCCAAATTTTAAGCAAGCTGCAGAACACAAGATTAAATTAAATTTTTACATATCATGGAAATAGCGATTAAATTGATTAGCTATTTAATTGTAATATAATAAGTAGCAAACCTTTTTCCATCTCTAGCTGGATCAACAAAGAGGCAATCACGTGTGGGCCTGCCAGGCAATTGGGCACGGAGAACTGATCCATCAGGGAGAACCAGCTTCTTTAAAAGATCAAAGTTGTGGTTGCCAGGCTTGTCACTTTACAGAGAACAACAAAATAAAAATCACAATTGGTCACAATAACTAGAGGTTTATGATAGCTCAATACACTCATCCAAGGCCAGATGTTAGAGTACCTTACATAAACTGCACATCCTCCAACTGATCGAGCTGCAGCATGATAATCAGCAGTAGGATGTAAACTCTGCAATAAAGATACGTTCCTCAATATCACTGTCAAAATATGAGTCTTTCTTGTCAAATGGAACCTGCTTAGAATAGTCTATCAGATCCTGCACTCTCATTTTATTTAATTGCAGGAACCTCAGCATCTTTACTGCTTAGAATAGTCTATCATATAATTCACTTCTGTTTATTCAATTGCAGGAACTTCACCATCTTTAGGTACTTCTGCTTACTTATTTCTGTAAGCCTACTCTATTGACCCTTTTCTCTTCAACCTTTATGTCAAAGGTCTTTCTTCCAGTATAAATGTATAATACTGGAGTCTGAGTGTGTGTGCGTGTGTATATATTTTCTCCTCGATTATCTCTCTATCTATCTGTCAGAACTTCTATGAAGTCAATCTATTTCCTAATGCAGCTATACTTACATGGAACATATCCCAATCAGGTTGCATAAACTCTCCAAGGAACAGAGTGTTGTAAGCCACAGAGGAAATATGGATGGTGTGAGAAGCAGGGTCTCGCGGATAGAAGTCATCAGAAGCTCTGACTACAGCAATTTGCTTGGCACTATACAATCCATCAGTACTATGGCACATACAAGAAATGCATCCATTATCTGGGAAGTTTTGTGCAATGGAGGCTTCGAGTGCCTGGAGATAGCTGCGAGTGAGAGAAACTCTGCCCCCATAGCCAGCACCGAGCGTCTCAATAATGTTCTGGACATCAACTTTCACTCCATCCACTCCACATGAAGCCAGGTAAGCATGAAGCTCGTTGTAGAAATTAAATACCTTTTTGGGGTGAACCAGACCCAGGCCATGAACAGCAAGACTGTCCATGACAATGTCTGGTTGGTTTCCCATTACACCTGGGGACTGAACTGGGTATGCCAAAGCACTGTCATAGTGTTCGAAATCTGCTCCAGCTGGTTGAACTCCACCCCAGTAACCTGCTAGGGCATGCCACATATAGACATTCCTATACAAGATGGAAAGTAAAAAAGGCGCTCAGTGTATGATGAAAAACATTTCTTTAGGAATGTAAGACTTCACAGTTAACAAATAGATGTTGCCATTCCAACAATAATTCAAGTCAAACCTTCAGGGTTCTCAAAAGGGTATCAGAGACGATAATGATTAAATACAAGTTTAATGCCAAAAAAAATTATGGAATATGTAGGTGCCATAACAACGCCAAGAAGGAAATGTTGTACCCAATTTAGGCTAGAGAAATGATTATGTATTGCAAATCTGACAAAAAATTAAGAGATTACAACACTGACTCATTGTGATCTATCCATGGGTATTTAAGTATTGATTTGAACCCCATCTGAAATTCTAGTTCAAGGGATTAAAAAATGGGAGAAAGCTTGACAGGTCGTTCTTCAAAGAACGAGAAGAAAAATAGAAAAAAAAATTAACAATGAAGGTGGAAGGTTGATAACGTACTTCACATTGTAATGTTTCTTTGCTTTATCCACAACAAGCTTCAGGCCCGGGACATGGTTGTCATTTTGTCCATTCTTTTGGAACTTGTCATTCTCTTTTATTCCTGTCAGTCTGTTAGCGAACCTGCAATATCAATTAAAATGAAACATCCTCAATAAGATATTTGCATAGAGTATGATGACAAAGGAGCAGGATCAAACAGATGCGCACCAACATTTACTTGGAACTAGTGGATAAAGAAGGAGATAGGTGTCTTACTGTGCTCCTTCTTGCACAACACAATTGGCGTCCTTGTTGCCGCTACTAATTTGCTGCCAGCCATCATCAATAATTAGGAACCACGGTGGAGTCCCTCCCTCTGACAAACTACAGTAATAACAGTTACATAATTTTAGTATTCCTTATCATTTATTCTTTAAGTTAGAAAATTAGGTTTTAAGTTTTTGCTTTTCTCTGTATTACGTTTGAAGGCCTTCTTCAACACCCTCAGCCGTGACATCAGTGTAGAAAGCATCCCAAGTGCACCAGCCAAACCAATCAAGGAAGGAGGGCAACTGCATACAACAACCCAAAAAGCTCACAAGTTACAAAACCCCATTTTCATAGAGCACCCAAGCAAACTTCTTGACAAAAAACAAATAAGTAAAAAGTCCCTAACCTTTTTCTTTTCTCGGTGGCGTAAAGTTTGCAAGTGTTCTTCAACAGCTCTATTACAAAGCAAGCACACAGATAAGAGGGGACTTGAATCATAAAGTAACATCACAAATTTCTTTAGGTTTCTAAATTTCATTTTTGTTATTCTTCTGAAAGGACATAAAATATTGCTTTAAGAACCAAAAAGATACAATCCAAGCATACCAAAATTTTAGATTATCAAGATAGTTGAACCAACTGTCAATGTTCCTAAAGATAAGTAAATGTCTACAACAATAGTTACGTTACTCCAGGAAGACGTACATTATGAAAATATTTCAACACCCCAAGTATGGACTTACTTTACAGCCTGGTTGATAACATCAAAGGGATTTCTCCCAGCATGCATGTAGACAAGGAAAAGCCCTTGGTCGGTTTTAACAGCATTATCTCCTGCAAAATCAAACTACATGATCAAATTCGTTTCTTTCTATTTTTCCTTGTCAAAAGTCTACAAAATCCATCAATATCACAAGGGCAGTCAATTATTTTTGAGTTAAGTTGTTCGCGTTAACAACAGCTTTATTCCACAATAATTCGAAAGTTAAGAATCCTGTAATTTTACAAAAAGATAGGACTATTTTAATGAAAGATATGGATTTATGCAATTATGCACTTCACAAATTAGGTAGTGTGTGGTTCACTCAATATTTTGATCGGTGTCATGAACTCACCACTTTCGAAGCAAATCTCAAGTTCATTCTTGTCGTTGCCTTGGAGAACTGCACGAAATTGGCCTTCAAGGAGAGGCAGGAAGACAGTATATACGGTTGGGGCATCAGATTCGCCTTCATTGCTCTCTTTGCTCTCAACAAGCATAAATTGGGTCTCCAAGGGAATATCTTTGCCACATGTTCCCATTCTCTGAGTCATCCACCATAGCTTGAAACGAAATAAACAAATGAAACGGAGACCCCTGATACAGATAAAAGTGTTAATGATACTTTTATATCTTCTTCCTCTCTTTTTTCCAAATTAACTATACTTGGATTTTAATTTAATAACCAGAATTGGCAGGACCACAGGACTTAATTTAGTGTCCTAGAGTCCAGAGGCACTCAAAAGCAAGTATGCAATAAAAAAGTTAATCTTATAAACATATAATTGCTACAATTGGGTTTGAACAAAAGTATTTGTTACTGTTAAATTGCAAGTGCAATTAGTTTACTAAGCATTTTTCTACGTCATTCTTCATGCATATAGGTTTAATGTTTCTGAGAGTTTAATTCTGTTTTTCAACTGCAGGTTTGTATAATAGCTAGGTGCTTGGAGGAAACAAAATTTATATGAAGCTACAACATCAGTTCAGAATATAGCAGTTGATTAATTAGAAGAAAGTCCGGCGCATACTCGAAGACACCCACAGGAAAGACATGGCGGCTTTTGCTATTCGATGCAATTGTACCAATGAATGCTCCAGTGACAAGTCCCACGCCCGAGCCTGGAGTCAGCACAATATTGTCTGGCACTCCCTTCAATATGGTCTTCCCATGAACCACAAGTTGACCATCATTGACGGAAATATTTGGTGTAATCGTCATTTTTTGGCACCGTTCTACTGGCTGATAGTAGATTACATTCAATAAACAGAACCATGCAGCCGATATCAATATAAAAGTGCAGACACAAATTAAATCTATGTGCACAAAGCAGATAAAAGCAACAGTTAAAAATATATTTAGTACAAACAAGTTTGAAACTCAAAATTTAATTCTAAAACTGCAAATAAAGAAACTAATTTTATTCACATATTCAGAATCATTTAAAAGTAAACATATTAGTGTCATCCCAAATTAAGTAAACTAAATGAGCTGATACCATTTGATGGCATTCTCAAATATAAAGAAAATTAATACATCATATTGTTAACAAACAACAATCTAAGGAACAAAAATTATTTTATGGTACATAATTTATACATCTATCAATTAAGAGTAAATAGAAGAAATTCCTCTTTAACAACTATAGATATAATCATAGAAGTGAAAGTATATGGACAAAGATGTCACCATTTATTTAGCAAAAAAAAAAAGATGTCACCATTCTCATAGTAACAGGGGAAGGATCTTAAAGACTTTATTGTCTATCAGATCGAAACTGTATTTATGTTTCGAGGAAAAATATTTAACATAGGCCCTCAAAATATGTATCCTTCTTCTGTTTTTCGGCTTCCAATAGTAAGCAAGTTGAATTAATTAGTTAAACCTAATACTATCACAAGTTAATAAGCAATATCTATATTATATATCGTGTTACACATAATTTTTTTTTTTTAAATTATGATTGATTTTATTGCAAAAGATGAATATATATATATATGAAAATAGTTAGTCGTTTTCATGTGGTGTTTCTGTTTCTTGAAGAAAATATTACCAAACAAATAACACAATCATTTATTTATTGCTTCATTTCGTAACAGGAGAAACCTTGTTCGAGAAATTTATCCAGGGGATGTGTGGTTCACAAATTTTGTTTATACTATCCAAAAGTTCTGAACTACAGCAAAAGCGTTAAAAGGACTGAGAATAGTGAAGGAAACATGACTAATCAAAACGGAAATCATAATGAAAAAGAGCGTAAAAAAACAGAAAACAATTACCAGCTCAAGTAACCGGAAAACGTTCCGATCTGTGCAGAATTTGGGACAGGGGCCATAATTTGAACAAATAAGGTAAAATCTAGAACACACAACTTTAATAACCTCTTAAAGGCTTCAAATTTCTTCTAGGAAAGCAATAATCAGCTGAAGAACTACACGCAGGTACAACAAAAGCTGAACTTCCAATGATCATTATAATTAAACCTCAGAAATTGAACTTAAAAAATTAACACAAAAACTCAAAAATTCACCAGAACTCGAAGACGGACGGTGATCCAACCGCCTTATTTCACATGCACATACACAAACACATAATAGATAAAACCTGAATTTCCAAATTTCAGAATCGATAGCTCTATCTCAATAAAAACAATATCAATATCAGAACTCACCTTTTTAATTTTCACTAAACCGCCTCCCGGAACCTTTCTAAGATTAACAAGTCAACAACTCTGAACTCTATATCCGAAAATGTGTATGCTTATATATATATATAGAGAGAGAGAGAGAGAGAAATATATATAAATGTGAGGAAATGAACTCTGCAGAACCGCACTCTGGAAAGGAATTAATGAAAACTCTTATGGGAGCATGAGAAAATGTTTTGTTCTTTTTTTTGATAGTAAGGTGAGTTGAACGGGAAAAATTAGGCGGTTTATATACTGTGGGTAGCGTTAAACATCGGACAACTTGACTGATGCTGTCTACTAGGATGGCGACGTGTAACGTGGGGCGTGAAAACGCTTGTTTCTCTCATATTTTGGACCTTAGTACCATGAAGCAATATGTTATTGTTGAAACACGGGGTGTGATGATTAAAGATTTTCAAAAAAAACGGAAGGACTTGGACGGATTAGTTTGATTGCATGTGAAGCATTGCAGGCCAGGGCCCGAGCAAGTTGGCGATGGCACGTCTGGTCTGGGTTTCACTTCACGAACAGCGAAGAATTGGATGGATAGATTTGTAATTCAATTGGGGTGAGGTTAACAGTTACGAGCATGCGTGCCTTTCTACTCCAACATTTAATAATAATATACTGCTATGTCCAAAATAAAATTAACATTTGAAGTAATATATTCATTTTCATTTATTTTTTAAACTAAGTGGTACTTTATAGTAATAACTAGGGGAAACCCGTGCCTCCGGCACTATTAATACTCGTGTAATTATTTAATACCTAAAGATGAATCTAAATGAAAAATGTGAGTTACAATATTTAAAGAGTATATATTTGATAAAAATTAGAAAAATTTTGTTGTAAATAAGAAAATTTCTAATCAAGATAGACATTCCACCCAAAAAATAAAGAAGTCAAGAATTTTGCCACAAATTGTATTTACATACTCATTATTTACAAATCGAGGCAAGAAAAAATGAATTTGTTAAGGAAACAACTAAAGCCAACATCCACATTCACTCAACAATAAATTTGACCTAGACTAGTTAACTACATTTATTAAATTCGAAACAATCCCAATGTCAATGACCTACATATTTTCTTCAAGCACATTTAAAAGCACTTCTCTTCACCTATATGCTATTGATTCCCTTCATTTAATTTGCAATTTTAGATGGAACATGGATTAATTAGTAAAACTATTTTAAGCACAATACATCATACAAATGTGTCCATTGAATACCAGTCGTTGATACATTAACAGGTAAAAGCATTGTAGTTTTGAAATAGCATAATGATACCCACTTGCTTAAAAGGTTCATGTGCACCAAATTGGTTTGGAGTTCCTTTGCCTGGTTAAATAAAAATTAAAATAAAATAAGAATTTCAAAAATAATTGACCCAACCGCAAAAAAAGGTAAATTTGGTCAAACATATAGCCAAAAAAATCATCTGGGCCATCGCAAATTTGGGCAAGCTAGTCGCTACTGATTTTAAGAAATTTCGGCAGAGTTTCCTTTAAAAATAGATATCCAAAAAAATCTAAACCTGTTTAAAAAACTTACAATCATCCATACATATCCAAACCACCAAAAAAAACCATCATTTCGTACCCAAAATCATCATACCATGCAGAAATTAATACATATTCAATAATCAACACATATCCAACCACCAAAATATCAAGCTAGTAGCTACTAATTTCAAGAAATTTCGTCAGAGTTTCCTTTAAAATAGATATTCACAAAATTCTAAACCTGTTTAAAAAACTTACAATCATCCATACATATCCAAACCACCAAAAACAACATCATTCCATACTCAAAATCATCATAACCATGTATAATTACCAAACTTTACAAAAGACAGAGAACAGAAATACATATATGCAGAAAATAGAGTACCAACATGTTGAGCACCACCCTTTACTTTACATCTTACACCAAATATATTCTTTACAGCTATATACACGAAAATACATATAATAACATTTACCTTGTAGATCTGTCAAGCTCTACCATGTCTTCGGTACATAAACCTTTGAACAGAAAGGCTATCCATCGGCAACGTCCACGGCCAACAAATATTTTTTGTAACAAAAATTTGTTATTTATAAGAGAAAGCAAAATGTTAGTAGTATCGCAAGAACGAAACAATTGACACGTGATTACTTGGATACGATTTAAGAATTATAAAATACACATAAACCTGTTAACTTTTCTCTACCCTCGACTTGTTGAATGGACACGTTTCCATTCAATAGCAATATCATCCCAAGACTGCAAAAATTGAAATGAATCGTTTAGTTCTATCAATAAATTAAATCTACTAATTGGAAATTGATAACAAAATGTAATGAAAAGGATATATGTACAAATTGATCGATTCATGTGCAAGTAAAACTAAAACATAAGTTATATATAATAAGCATATTATAGCTCAGCCAACATAGACCAACTTATTATGTTAAAAGCGATGATTAAGTTTCTCAAATTTGTTCTTCACACATACACACACATATATAAATTTACTCGTATGTTATCTGAATGGTTTTCTGTAAGATATGTTATCTGATGTTCATACATTACTAAATCATGTATTCAGTTGGCCAAAGCAGGAATTGTTATTCAGTGGAGGCATCATACTCTCAAAACATTATCAGATTTGTTTACACAGAAAAGAGCAAGGAAATGTAAACCAATTTTCTGCAAATTAGAGAATGAGTAACTTCTATGAAGGCATCATCTGTAAAATAAGTTGACGAATGTATCACGTGGATTCAAAAACATGAGGGTGTATGTGTAATATACGGTATTGTAATTTGAGTAACTGTACTTCATGTTTTTTAAGCTTCGGCTTGATCAACTAAAAATATTGTATTACACCCTACAATAATTTATGGGGCTTGCTATTTCTATAGGGAAACTTGTTAGTCCTAGCCACTTCCATTTCACATGACTATAGGACTCACATATATCCATCAGGAGTCTTGCTAGCATATGCCACAACTACAACGATGCCACAACTTATTCAAGCATCAGTCTCATTTATAACAATATGCAAATATTCAACTATTCAACAATTAACAGATATATAAAGACAATATTTGCTGTGGACTTGTCAGTTAATTCAAAACTTTTATCAGTCAATTCAAAACATATCAAGACTTTTATCGTAAGAAGATCAATAATGCACGGAGATAAGAAATGATACCTCAAACATATAAAATTATAACAAAACTTCAAGATAGACGATATTTGTTGTGGACTTGTCAGTTAATTCACGAAGAAGTATGCATAAGCGGGAAGAACTTGTGCATCTTGACAGAGCTACATATAGTTGATCGTGACTAAATACTGGCGTACGTAAATCTACCCCAACAAATTTGACAGACTGGCCCTGTG
Source organism: Panax notoginseng (assembly GCA_016801055.1). NCBI lineage: Eukaryota > Viridiplantae > Streptophyta > Magnoliopsida > Apiales > Araliaceae > Panax > Panax notoginseng. The sequence goes on along the minus strand of CM029021.1, from coordinate 155,568,775 downwards.
ATTTATTCGTTGTTATTGCATACGCTAACCTCACTGGGAATTGTCTTCTTGTCATTTTAATACTCAACTCAGACGAAGAAGGAGTCAAAGAAATTCGTGGAATGAATACCAAGTCGTCATGCTTATCACCAGTTAAAATCTTTGCTTCAAGTACTAAAGCATCACACTTGACTATGATAAGTCTAGTACCATTATAAAGGCTATCTTTCGGTGCAATGTTCCTTAGAAGCATTATTGGACAACCCTCTTTTAAATATAATTTGAACGGTGGTAGTCTAGGGGGGTTGAGTGTGTTCAAATATTCATTCGGGTACCGATGCATAAAAGTCTGATCCACATCATCATCTTCAACCATTTTGTCAGCAGCAAAGTATGCATGTACTTCTCCCGGGAAAATCGCCAACGCAGCTAGGTTTATATCATTGACATCATCATTTCTAGCCGATAGAATTGTGCGCTCTTTTAAGAATTCGGGAGTGACCTTACTTGGCACTTCTAGCTCTGGGTAGATGGTCGAGATAAGATTATCCACACTTTGAGTTATTTTTATTGAATCTGGAAGTTGTATAGATTCTTGAGGATTAGACCCAATCTACACAATAATGAAGTATTAGTAAATTCTCAAATATTCTCGACAATATATAGATGTCAATATGAATAAAGATACAAATACTCAAACTTCATTAAGAAAAGCCGAGAAATCAAATTATAACGATTGGTCATCGTGCAAGCGCATGTTAACTTGTAATTTCAAGACATGTATATCTTTCCAAAGCAAAGAACGTCGTAGTGATGCTGCTACTATATGCTCACGAAGACCTCTAGGTATAACAGGAAGAATCTGCCTAAAATCTCCCCCAAGAACAACAGTAACACCTCCAAATGGTTGGGAGTTATCACGAATGTCTTGTAAGGTCTGATTAACTGCTTCAACACAATGACGATGCTGCATTGGAACCTCATCCCATATAATTAGTCTAGCCTTCCGAAATAATTTCGAGTGTGATGATTGCTTCGTGAATCCACAAACTGAATTTTCTAATACGTTAAGTGGAATGCAGAATGTTGAATGTGCAGTACGTCCCCCATGTAATAACCCAGAAGCAATTCTAGAGGATGCTACTGTAATTACTATATCGCATAAGGAACGACATTTTTTGGAAATTGTATTGTAGAGAAAAAATTTTCCAGTTCCTGCACCCCCACTCAGAAAGAAGGTTGTTCTTCTATTTTCATAAATAGATGAAATGATTGCATTATAAGCCGTACGCTAACCTTCATTCAGTAGATCAATGCTTTGCTGGACATTTATTTGATTAACTTCAAGTTGTAACTGCCTATGTTCCCATATAAGTCGATTGCCAACGATAATTCTCCAATTAGCATATGGCAGTGGCATTGGTGGGTAATCTGATAAGCTCTTCCCCGACTATTGAAGCAAAATATTAATAAGGTATAAACCATAATCACAAATTTGAGCATTAGTAGGAACATCAATGCCATAACATGTACTTATTTTGTGTGATAAATCATCACAAACATGCATAGAAAATTGGTTCCACAACGCTTCTGGATTTAAAGGAGAGCATTGTGTCAAGATAATAGAAAACAACCTTCTAAATTGAGAGCCTGTTCTCATTATTGATGCTTCTCTAAGACATTGAATCCACTCTTCATCGTCTTCCAAAAGGCCTTTTGCAATACATGCAGCCTTATATGTGGGGTGTACAACATTATCAACTGTTCTTAAACATTGAAAAGATTGAGGTCCCTCTATAACCGTCAACAGAAGACGCAGATAAAACCTTTCACCTTCATTTGGATTGGCAAAATACATTCTTCCGATTGCAAATCCCCTTTGTCTCTCTGTCCAGAGCAGTTCTTTCTTTTGCCAAACGAAATGCTTTGAAAATTGTTGGTATGTGAGAGTTCGAGCTAAATCATTAGTAGAGCAGCATGCAAAAAATCTTGTTAGAGTTGTCTGCTGATCCTCTGCTCTGTTCAATATTGCAGCTGTAAGACCCCAACTTATTAATAAATGAAATTAAATTTTCTCTATTTATTATTTTGAAATAGTAAGGGTTGATTTGATTAATGTGGTTAGTTATGGGTAAAATGCGCAAATATTTCAAATAAGCAAGTGGTTATAAAATATTCATTTTTGGTCGGTGAATATTCGTTTGGTCGTGAAATATTCTTGCTGTCGGGGAATATTCGTACGACGGCGCAGCCTTGTGTGGGCCCCATAACGGAAAGCGATTGGATGAAGAAAACGACAAGTATAAGTTATTTATAAATAACGGCGTAGTTGTTACCGTTAATACTGTTGGAATACCTGGTGGTTAAAATACAGTAGCACACGGTATTGCACCAATTATGGATTCTTACGTAAGAAGGCACTACTCAATAATTGTTACAGTAGTTACTGTTCAATATTTTATTTTATTGATTCAATAATTGCTGCGTTGATATTTTATATTATTGTTGTTTAAATAATTATTGCTGCACAGTATTTTCCATTATCAGATCAATAATTCATATTATTTGAATAATATTATTAGATAGGATTATTGGCAATGTCTAAAAAGTTATGTCTAAGGAGAGGTTTGGTCATCTAATTGCGCACCAGTAAGGAAAAATCCTTATTGGAAAGCCCTCTCTTTCCTGGGAACGGCCTGGTTGTCATAATTGTGATTTTGTAATATTATTTGTGAATAATTAATTATTGATTTATATGATAAGAAAATATTTATTTTATATGAATATAATTGATGGATATATTTATTTTATGTGAAGAAATTAATGTTGAGGTGTTTTTGTCGGAATGGAGGTATTAAAAATTAAATCACTGTTCTTGAGATATATTGCGTGAGTTATAATTTTTAATCTGACCGTTGGATCGTTGTGATTTTTGGATATGTTATACAAATATAAGTTGAGTATATCTCCACAAATTTTGAACCGTTAAAAATGAACGTATAATTTGTTATGAATTTTAAGAGGTGAATGATTCGGAAATTAAGTTATAAATGATTTTGGTGAAAAATTCTACAATTGAGTGGGCCCCAATTTTGGTTGATGAAAAATGTGCTAGAATTTTTATTTAAATATGGTGGGTGGGAATAGTAGCAGGTAAAGCCATCAGGTTGCAGGTCAAGTCTGCTTCGGCGTGTTAACATTTTCCTATAAATAGAGGGCTAAGTTAGAATTGAAAATCACACCAGAATTCATAAGTTTTCTCTCTTTCTCTCTCTATATTATCGAGCGTATTTTGTGAGTATTTAGATATTTTGTGAGTTTTTAATTATCAGTGCACGTTTCCTTCAGCCTTATACCGATATTCCGAACAGAAGTACTGTTATCTTGAGGTAAGGGATATTATTTTCTTCCTAATGATGTTATTCTCTCAACATCATTATGCCAAAATATTGATATAAACTTTTTATCAAATTTAGAACTTTTTGGTGTCGGGGTTACTATTCACGTATACGACACTATTCATGAATACGACACTTTTCACCGAAAAATAAAATTTTCTTCTTTTTGTCCAAGTTGTCTATTTTGGTTACTTTCTTTGTGTGTATCCATGTTTTGATCTTTATTTTTGAATTCTACTTCAAAATTGATTATTATGGAGTATTATTGAACTTGGATAAACTGTAATACGAATCTCTAAAATTTATTCTTTTATCTCACTGGATTCGTTTTCTTTAAAATATTTTTCATCATCCTCAGTCCTAAATGATAATATTACTGAATATCTTTGGCCTGTAGTTCAAAGATGAATGATTACTTAATGAATATCTTTGGCCCGTAGTGCAAAGATGAACAGGTGTTGAGATGAACATGACCAACTGGTGATACAAATGAATATCTTTGGCCTGTAGTTCAAAGATGAATATTTGATTAAAGATGAATATTAATTGTTATTACAGGGATAAAATATTGATGATAGACTTTTAAATCTTAGAAGATAGTAGAATTCATTCTCTACTTAACTCTTTTAATGGATTGTTGTTTCTGCTGCAGTTGTTGATCTAAAACTTGTTGTCGATTATATTCTATCAATTTTTTTCCTGTTGAATACTAATGATAATTTGTTGTATATTATCTTAATCATAATATTCTTTACTGGGCTAGTTGAGCTCACCCTTTTTGTTCCATTTTTCTCAAGAGGCGAGAATATAGCGGGAACTAGTCGGGGTGCGGAGTGATATTTTCAGTCAGTGGTGTTAGCAGTCCTCACTATTTTATAAAATAGTGTGATAATAATTGTAATAAGGACTCCTTTTGAGTTTGTATATTCTCTAGTAGAGAATAATTGTATTCAAACTCACAGTATTGGGTAGTTGTAGTTATTTCTGTACCAAGTATTTGGCGACTCATAATGGGTGATGTATACCTATTTTGGGCGCGTCACAGTTGGTATCAGAGCTTAAGGATATGGTCTCTGGCGGAGATAGGGGAATAGAACTAGGAAGGGAGAGACGAGTAAATTCTTCGCTAGTGTGTCCTACCTAAGCTTATTTGTTGGTTGGTCATAATATAGGGATATTATGTGTAATGTTAATTTGTTTAATTAATCCTTATTTTATGGCAGTATTTGAGAATGGCAGTCGAGAACGTTAACAATGGAGTATATGAGACTGTGGAACAACCTTTAGTCACAAACCAGGAGAACGTGCAACAGGAAGGCAATATTTCTCTTGTAAACAATGTTACCGAGCACACGATGAATGATGGAATATTTATGAGCTTTTTGCAGTTCATGTAAAATCAGACGAGGGAGACTCGTGCACAAAATACGGGTGGAAATGCTAGCAATACGCGGCTTGTCACAGCCAAGCAGTTCAAAGAGTTGGGACCACCAGAATTTAAGGGAAAGCCGGATCCGATCATGGCGAAAACGTGGGTCAAGCAAATTACCAAGATATTCGATGTCTTGGGATGCACGGAGGAACAGAAGGTTCCATTCACCACCTTTATGTTCCACGGTGAGGCAGACTACTGGTGGGAGTCTGTGAAGCGTACCCAGCCTGACGCACTCAACATGTCCTGGGAAATATTTCAGAAACTGTTCAATGACAAGTACTTTCTTCAAAGTATTCGTCATATGAAGGAGGTGGAGTTTATCAGACTGGAACAAAATAACATGACGGTGTCCCAGTACGAGGTGAAGTTTGCAGAGTTATCCAGGTTTGCACCTCATTTGGTCGAAAATGAGGAACGAATGACAAGGATGTTTCTGAGAGGTCTAAAACTCGAGATTCGACAATATCTTATCTCTCATAAATTTTCTTTATATTCAGATGTTGTAAACAGGGCTCAATTATTAGAGCGAGATAATGAGTATGTGAAAGCGAGGGACCACAACCAGGGTCATACCGGTGGCGGCAGTCATCGAAGCAATGAAAACCAGCAGGGAGGAAAACATTCGGACAAAAGCGGTAACCACTCTGGTGGTAATCGTGGCCGTGATAATAGAAGGAGCGAGTCGAGAGGAGATTTCAAGAAGAGAAGATACAACAATGATAACGTGAAGACGTCAGCACAAACATCAACTGCTTTTAGGGGAGGAGAACGAGCACCGGTCGTTTGTTACAAATGCGGGAAGGAGGGACACATCAGCCCAAACTGCCCACAATAGTTCAAGATAAGTTATAACTGTGGAAAGGAAGGCTAAAGATTGTCTTGTTGCGAAACCAAGTTCAACGGGGATAGTGACTCCGAAGGCTGTTCCGGACAAGTCAAAGTCGGTGGTTCCTGGAAGGGCATTTATCGTGACTGTCCAAAACGCGAGGAACCCAAACGAGGTGATCACGGGTAAGCTAATCATAGACTCTTACGAAGTTTATACCTTATTAGATACCGGTTCTACCCATTTTTTTATCTCTCCTGCTTGTGCTCAACGTCTAAACTTGACTCCGGAGAAATTAGACCTTGACTTATCTGTTGAGACTCCGTTAGGAGAAACTCTCATTACATCTAATGTCTATAAATCTTGCTTGATTCAAGTCGGTACCGTCACATTACCTGCCGACCTTATTTCGTTGAAAATTCTTGCTTTTGATGTGATTTTAGGAATTGATTGGTTAACTACTCATCATGCCAAAATTGATTATTTTCGTAAGGTTGTTAGTTTTCATATTCCTAACCAACCTGTTATGCGAATTCAAGCAACCAAACCATTAAAATCAATCACTGTCATATCAAGCCATAAAGCCATTCGTTTATTGAAAAATAGATGTCAAGCTTTCTTAGCCCATGTTATGAACTTGAACAAAAACACGTCAGATTTGAATAATATTTCTGTTGTTAGTGAATTTCCTGACGTATTTCTTGAAGAACTTCCTGGTCTACCCCCAGAACGTGAAGTTGAATTTTTTATTGACCTTGAACCTGGTACAAAGCCCATTTCTAAAACCCCATATCGAATGGCTCCTATTGAACTTCAGGAGTTAAAAGTCCAATTACAGGAATTGTTAGACATCGGTTTCATTCGTCCTAGTACGTCTCCTTGGGGTGCTCTTGTTTTATTCGTAAAGAAGAAAGACGGGAGTATGCGACTTTGTATTGACTATCGAGAATTGAACCATGTCACCATCAAGAATAGGTATCTGCTACCTCGTATTGATGACCTGTTCGACCAGTTACAAGGAGCACAATTCTTTTCAAAGATCGATCTTCATTCTGGATATCATCAGCTGAAGATTAAAACTGAGGATATTCCAAAGACTGCTTTCAGAACTCGGTACGGGCATTATGAATTCTTAGTCATGTCGTTTGGATTGACTAATGCTCATGCTGCTTTCATGGATATGATGAACCGTGTGTTCAAAGAATATTTAGATCAGTTCGTTGTTGTCTTTATTGATGACATCCTCATCTATTCCAAAAGCCGTGAAGATCATGAGCGTTATTTGAAGCTGGTACTGCAAAGGCTTCGTGAAAATAAGCTATATGCCAAACTGAAAAAATGCGAGTTCTGGCTTGAGGAAGTAGCATTCCTTGGGCACGTGGTGTCAAAATATGGAGTATCCGTCTACCCGACGAAGATTGAAGCCATACAAAGTTGGGAGCAACCGAAGTCGGTGACCAAAGTACGTAGCTTTCTGGGCTTAGCTGTTTATTATCGGAGATTCGTGGAAGGATTTTCTAGAATCGCTACTCCGTTAACTCAGCTGACTCGGAAGGATACAAAATTCGGTTAGAGCGAGGATTGTGAGAAGAGTTTTCAAGAACTCAAGAGGAGACTCATTTCGGCACCTGTTCTGACAATACCATCTGGTTCGGATGGATTTGTTATCTACAGCGATGCCTCAGGCAAAGGGTTAAGATGTGTTCTCATGCAACATGGGAAAGTCATAGCCTATGCCTCGCGACAACTCAAAGAATATGAGAGGAATTATCCTACTCATGATTTAGAGTTGGCAGCAGTCGTTTTCGCGTTGAAGATTTGGAGACACTACCTGTATGGGGAGAAAGTGGAGATCTATTCGGATCATAAAAGCCTCAAATATTTCTTCACTCAAAAGGAACTCAATATGCGGCAACGACGTTGGCTTAAGCTGTTAAAAGATTACGATCATACCATCCAATATCATCCTGGAAAAGTGAACGTAGTAGCTGACATATTGAGTAGAAGATCATATGCGGGTACGAGTGTAATGTTGTTAACACAAAGGCCCATTTTGTATGATTTATAAAGGATGGAGATAGAGATGAGGGCTCCAAGTACCCACATGATGATATCAAATATACGAGTAGAACCGACTTTAATCGATAAAGTTAAAGCTGCTCAAGCTACGGACATGGAGCTGATGCGTATGAAGAAGAAAGTGCAAGAAAGTGCTATTCCAGAAGCAAGAATCAATGAAGAAGGAATACTTCGAGTCAACTCCAGACTTTGTGTTCCTAACGATTCTGACTTGAAGCATAGAATCATGATGGAGGTACACAACACACCGTTTGCAATCCATCCTGGGAGTACCAAAATGTATCACGATCTTCGATATACATTTTGGTGGAGCAATATGAAAAGAGAGATCGCAGAGTTTATCTCGATGTGTTTAACTTGTCAACGTGTAAAAGCGGAGCATCAAGTACCAAAGGGTCCATTGCAATCACTTGAGATTCCGAAATGGAAGTGGGAACACATTACTATGGATTTTGTTACGGGTCTTCCCAAGGTTTCTCAAGGCATATATGCTATTTGGGTCATTGTTGATAGATTAACCAAGGCTGCTCATTTCTTTCCTATACGTGAGACTTATTCCCTTGAACGTTTTGCTAGTATGTACGTGAATGAGATTGTGAGATTGCATGGCATGCCAGTATCCATAGTTTCGGATCGTGACCCAAGATTCACTTCACGATTTTGGGTTAGCTTGCAGAAAGCTATGGGCACGGATTTACGATTCAGTTCAGCATACCATCCTCAAACGGACGGGCAATCAGAGAGGACTATTCAAACCCTTGAAGATCTATTAAGACTCTGTGTTCTAGATTTCAAAGAAAGTTGGGATAAGTACTTGCCACTGGTAGAATTCTCCTACAATAACAGTTATCAGGAAAGTATAGGTATGGCTCCATTTGAAGCCTTGTATGGACGAAAGTGTCTTTCTCCAGTATGTTGGTACGAGGTGGGTGAAGCAATGTTATTAGGACCAGAATTGGTACGCATAACTATAGAGAAGATCCAAACGATTCGACAACGTATACAAACGTCACAGGATCGACAAAAGAGTTATGTGGATCTTTATCGAAAGGATGTAAAATTTAGTATTGGGGATCATGTATTGTTACGTGTTGCACCATGGAAAGGAGTTACAAGATTTGGGAAGAGAGGAAAGCTCAATCCACGATTTGTTGGTCCATTTGAAATTCTTGACCGAATAGGAAATGTGACATATCGACTCGCATTACCTCCAAGCATGTCTCATGTTCATAATATTTTTCACGTATCTGTGCTTCGTAAATATGTGAAAGACCCGAACCACATAATTGAGTTAGAACCAGACGAGATAGCCGAAGATTTAACGTACGAGGAGGTACCTATTAAGATCTTGGATAGGAAAGAGCATGTTCTACGCACGAAGGTTATACCACAAGTTAAGGTTTTGTGGAGAAACCATGCTATTGAAGAAATGACCTGGAAGTTGGAATCATAAATGAAAGCGAGATATCCTCACCTTTTCGAAACACTAGGTACGTACGTCAATTTTGAGGACGAAATTTCATAAGGAGGGGATGTTGTAAGACCCCAACTTATTAATAAATAAAATTAAATTTCCTCTATTTATTATTTTGAAATAGTAAGGGTTGATTTGATTAATGTGGTTAGTTATGGGTAAAATGCGTAAATATTTCAAATAAGCAAGTGGTTATAAAATATTCATTTTTGGTCGGTGAATATTCGTTTGGTCATAGAATATTCTTGCTGTCGGGGAATATTCGTACGACGGCGCAGCCTTGTGTGGGCCCCATAACGGAAAGCGATTGGATGAAGAAAATGACAAGTATAAGTTGTTTATAAATAACGGCGTAGTTGTTACCGTTAATACTGTTGGAATACCTGGTGGTTAAAATATAGTAGCACACGGTATTGCACCAATTATTGATTCTTACGTAAGAAGGCACTACTCAATAATTGTTACAGTAGTTACTGTTCAATATTTTATTTTATTGATTCAATAATTGTTGCGTTGATATTTTATATTATTGTTGTTTCAATAATTATTGCTGCACAGTATTTTCCATTATCAGATTAATAATTCATATTATTTGAATAATATTATTAGATAGGATTATTGGTAATGTCTAGAAAGTTCTATCTAAGGAGAGGTTTGGTCATCTAATTGCGCGCCAGTATGGAGAAATCCTTATTGAAAAGCCCCCTCTTTCCTGGGAACGGCCTGGTTGTCATAATTGTGATTCTGTAATATTATTTGTGAATAATTAATTATTGATGGATATATTTATTTTATGTGAAGGGATAAATGTTGAGTTGTTTTTGTCGGAATGGAGATATTAAAAATTAAATCACTGTTCTTGAGATATATTGCGTGAGTTATAATTTTTAATCTGACCGTTGGATCGTTGTGATTTTTGGATATGTTATACATATATAAGTTAAGTATATGTTCACAAATTTTGAACCGTTAAAAATGAACGTATAATTTGTTATGAATTTTAAGAAGTGAATGATTCGGAAATTAAGTTATAAATGATTTTGGTGAAAAATTCTAGAATTGAGTGGGCCCCACTTTTGGTTGGTGAGAAATGTGCTGGAATTTTTATTTAAATATGGTGGGTGGAAATAGTAGCAGGTAAAGCCATCATGTTGCAGGTCAAGTCTGCTTCGGCGTGCTAACATTTTCCTATAAATAGAGGGCTAAGTTAGAATTAAAAATTACACCAGAATTCATATATTTTCTCTCTTTCTCTCTCTATATTATCAAGCGTATTTTGTGAGTATTTAGATATTTTGTGAGTTTTTAATTATCGGTGCAAGTTTTCTTCAGCTTTATACCGATATTCCAAACAGAAGTACTGTTATCTTGAGGTAAGAGATATTATTTTCTTCCTAATGATATTATTCTCTCAACATCATTATGCCAAAATATTGATCTGAACTTTTTATCAAATTTAAAACTTTTTGGTGTCGGGGTTACTATTCACGTATACGGCACTATTCACGAATACGACATTATTCACCGAAAAATGAAATTTTCTTCTTTTTGTCCAAGTTGTCTATTTTGGTTACTTTCTTTGATTGTACTCATGTTTTGATCTTTATTTTTGAATTCTACTTCAAAATTGGTTATTATGGAGTATTATTGAACTTGGATAAACTGTAATACGAATCTCTAAAATTTTTTCTTTTATCTCACTGGATTCGTTTTCTTTAAAATATTTTTCATCATCCTCAGTCCTAAATGATGATATTACTGAATATCTTTGGCCTGTAGTACAAAGATGAATGATTACCTAATGAATATCTTTGGCCCGTAGTGCAAAGATGAACAGGTGTTGAGATGAACATGACCAACTGGTGATACAAATGAATATCTTTGGCATGTGGTGCAAAGATGAATATTTGATTAAAGATGAGTATTGATTGTTGTTACAGGGATAAAATATTGATGATGGACTTTTAAATCTTAGAAGATAGTTGAACTCATTCTCTACTTAACTCTTCTAATGGATTGTTATTTTCGCTGCAGTTGTTGATCTAAAACTTGTTGTTGATTATATTCTATCAGATTTTTCCTTGTTGAATACTGGGCTAGTTGAGCTCACCCTTTTTGTTCCATTTTTCTCAGGAGGCGATAATATAGCGGGACCTAGTCGGGGTATGGAGTGATATTTTCTGTCAGTGGTGTTAGCAGTCCTCACTATTTTATAAAATAGTGTGATAATAATTGTAATAAGGACTCCTTTTGAGTTTGTATACTCTCTAGTAGAGAATAATTGTATTCAAACTCACAGTATTGGGTTGTTGTATTTTTACACAACAATTGTATTAATGAAGTTGTAGTTGTTTCTGTACCAAGTATTTGGCGACTCATAATGGGTGATGTATACCTATTTTGGGGGCGTCACAGCAGCTATTGGTTCATAAAGGTTATAGCAGACGTGATGTTTTCCCTCTAGGTGAACCACCAGACGTATAACTGGAGGGAACTCTTGATGCATAGGATATCCAAATATCCGCCATGCCGCCTCTGTAGGTCCAATGTACCTTGAGTCAATATACTGCTTAATCTCATCTACGACCCCCAATGCCAAAGTTGTGCGATCGTAACCCTTGTAGATGTATTTATTGATATACTTTACGCACCTTACTCTTGCATAAACTTCCACATTTATATGGCAACTAAACAATCTAGAGAGGTATGAATTATATGGTACAACATCTCTATTATCAACTTCATGTCCAGACGTTAGAGAATGTTTTCGACCGTCATTGCGCCTTTGATATATCGGATACCCATCTTCGCCCATTGTAGTTTCTTCTGCCCAATATTTAGGATATCTCTTGGTGCATTTACCATCTTCCATACATAGTGATTTAAGATTTTGAACACCACATGGTTTATGTACCATGCAAGTTTTAACTATTTCATAAAGAAGTGGATCAGAAATTGGATTGGGGAATTCGGCACAAACAGCTCGATTTACCTGTTCACGTGTTCGTATTTTATCAGACCCTTGAAGAAATATTAGCAAATGCATGTGCGGCAACCCACGCTTTTGGAATTCAATCATGAAAACATGTGCCACCTTTGCACCAAATACTTTCTTCTTATCAATTTCCATCATCAAAGCTCGTCGCTTCAATTCAAATACGCGGGCCACCAAGTCTGGGCGGTCAATTGACGTTTGATGTGGTAACAGTGCATCTTTTATCTTGGGCCAATTCGGATTTGTAGTCATAGTTAAGAAAATATCAGGGTGTTGGTTATACCGAGTTATGGCCATAGAATCTTGGAAGATTTCAAACATTTGGGCTCCCAGAAAAAGAAGAAGGCAAAACTACTCGTTTACCTCTAACCCATCAGGAACTACCTCGACCAAATCTTGGTATAGATCAGATCGTAATTTTTGTTGGTTGAGCCTATAATATGTTAATCGATTCTGCGCTGTTGCCGCCCATGCATCTACAACAAACTCTTGAAATAATCTTCCACCCCTCAAGATAGTTGAATACTCAGTAGGTCTTTCAAACAAACGATAACCATAAAATTGCAATTGCGTAAGTCTTTTTGATGAAGCTTTACCTTGATTGACATCCCACTGCTTAAAATTTGGTTCCCATCCAAGCTCACCATACGAAAACAACAATACGTAATGTAGTGGTAAATAAGCTGGATGACATTCATTTATCTACATCAACTGGTCACTCCCTCTTAACCGTACAATAATATCCCTCATCGCAGAGAATTCAGCACCATCTCTAGGTAATATGACAGCAACCTCCTCTGACGTGGGTAAATTATGAGTTCGACGGTCTTTTGCTGCACTATAATGAAGGTATGCTGGGATGTCCCGATTGTTCAAATCTTCCCTGGTTAAAATTGCAGCTGCATGTCTAAACTTACCCAAAAATGAGTTGTATCTCAAAAGACTATCCTGGATTGTTCGTAGGACATCCTCTCGTAGCTTCGGGTTTCTTCGAGAACGATATTCTAAAGCAACTGCGGCATCGTGAATGTACAACTGTTCATATACTAGATCTTGACTGGGTGGAGGTTGTAGTAACCCTGTCCGATGTCACAATTCCCCATGGATTGTAAATGCGTTGGGACCCCTACCAGGAACCACTCTATCATCCATATGTACACCTAAGCTCGTAAAAGCATTAGACGCATTGTACAGTCGGGTATAACTTCGAAAGGACTTTGACTGATCATCATTGCCATCATATAATAATTGAATTTCTGGAGGAGGCGTTAATAGTTGGGGAAGTCGAATCTTTCCTTGCAAACAACATGTTCCGAAGAAAGGGCGGTCAACAGATGAATTTGATAACTTTTCGGCTTTCCAATGCAATGCTGAGCAGTGAGGACACTGTATATTCATTTTATCGAGGTAGTGTCTTCCTAAAATAGGATGCGGCAGAGGGGCTATATTTGTAGGCAATGCCTCCTCTTGTACGCAAGCTTCATCGATGATTGACTGAATAATTGGTAATAACCTAGAAAATAAATGATCTTGTTTCAAATAGTTCACATATATCGTAACACTCCTTATAGTATATAGTAATACAATATTTTGCATTGAACTAACCCGTAAGTTGGTGATGTAGGCATGGAAGATGATATAATGTTATGGGAGTCATGTACATGCTCTATATTATTTGGTGGAAGTAGGATTTCTGCACCCATTGAATTTGAGTTAGTTGAATGTAACCCTTGAGGTGAAAAAATCGGAACTGGAGGAATTCGATTAGAATCCGATGGCGCAGGTGTTAACAACGACGGATGCTGATAAAAATGATTCTTGATCGCGATACAATCTCGTTCATAAGTTGCGCGTTTGGATGGCCTGGGGATCAAACCAGGGAAAAATCTTGGTTGAAATGGATATGGTTGAGATTGTATTATTTTTGCTTGCTTCTCTCTTTCACGACGCAAGCGCTGAGCAATATGTGTTGGACGCACATCACCATTATCCCTTTCTCGTTTTTTAAGTCGAGGAATTGGAGCTTCGTCAATGATATTTTTATTGGATCCCTACAAATAACAATAGATATCTAAGTGTAAAGAGAAGAAGTCATAGTGTTTTTTTGAGCAAAAATTAATGTTTTCTATTTTTACGGATTAGGGTGCATAAATTCAGTTTGCTTGGTTTTGTATTTCACACAAAGGCATACTGTCGTTAATAAATTAGGTTCAAATATTTTGTTTAAATGGCTTTGTGTAACAAATATTTGTAACTACTAACGTAAATGTTTGGAATATTGCATACTTACCGCATGCAAATTGGGAGCTTGATTTTCTTTTTCTTTTCCTTTTTGAAACTCCTTCCCTTTTTCTTTTGCTCGATGTTTTCTTTGATTTTTCTGACAGCGTACAAATATAAGATGCTCTGTCTTGGAAAATAAAGTATGAGCTTAAGAAAAGAAAAATTAATCTTATCTTGCCTTATGCATAATCTTCAAGTCAGATTCTTCTCTAATGACAATGCCAATATTCTTTTTTCGATAATGCGCTCTCTATTAAAGAAAGGAAAAAAAGAAGGTTAAATATAAAAAGTATAAAAAAAAATTATTAAATTGCACGTTTTCTATAAAAGAAGAAAATAATTTTACCGTGCATTGCAAAATATAATCCTCCTGTCCCAAATTGAAAGACACGTTAGAAATTTCAAAAAGGAATATTAATTTTTCAATTTTCATTAAGTCTGAAAAAGAAACTTACATATCCAAAAATGGTATAAGAAGGTGGTCCCGTGGGCAGGGAGACGTCATGATTCATATTCGTTATTGAAAAAATGTATTAGTGTGAAACGAACCAAATTCAGTGATGAAAGAATATTCTTATTACTAATTAAAACTAGCACAACTAAAACAATATTTCACATTCAAAATAATAATAATTCACAATATTTAACTACGAATTGATTGTTTTAAAAAGAAGGTTAAATGATTGTTTAAAATGTACAAAATAAAACATACTATAATAAATGAGTTGACATGAATACACTTGTCTACAAAGTTCTACAGACAACTCTTTAAGTTTACCTCATATCTGGGGTGAAATCATGTTCATTAAGCATATATATTTCTCCAAACAGATTTGGATTCCAATAATTTTTATAGCAAACACATTAATGAATGCTAACTTCTTAAGAAACAAAATTCGGATGATACCACTGACAAAAGTACTACAATAAACACTTGTAATAATTTTTTTTGTGTTTTAGTAAGCACATTATGTATCAAGTATTGAAGCAACCAAGTACCAATATATAACGCCAAAAATTTACATAAAACCTAACTGTGTAAAGCACCTGACAACTTAGGAATGCATAAAAATATCCTTACATTGAAGATTTTGTTACTCAATATAACTTAACATCAATAAAAAAATAGACAAAATAAGTAATAAATTTCATTTGAAAGATGCTTGAACACATAAAAGCACAATGGCAGTGAAAAATGGATGAAAATAGCATACCTCAAGTCCTTGTTGAAAGAAATTTTTTTCTTCGATAATAACCAGCTAAACCAAGAAAGCTACGTACCTCGGTCACTGATTTAGGTTGCTCCCAGCTTTGAATAGCTTCAATCTTTGCCGGGTCAACAGATATTCCACGACTTGATACTACGTGCCCAAGGAATGCTACCTCTTCCAGCCAGAACTCGCATTTCTTCAACTTGGCATAAAGTTTGTATTCACGAAGCTTTTGGAGTACCAGCCTCAAGTGTTGCTCATGATCTTCACGGCTTTTGGAATAAACAAGGATGTCATCGATAAAGACGACCACAAAGTGATCCAAATATTCCTTAAATACCCTGTTCATCATATCCATGAAGGCAGCAGGAGCATTAGTCAATCCAAAAGACATAACTAAGAATTCATAATGCCCGTACCGAGTTCTAAAAGCCGTCTTTGGAATATCCTCAGTTCTAACCTTCAGCTGATGATATCCAGAACGAAGATCGATCTTTGAAAAGAATTGTGCTCCTTGCAACTGGTCAAACA
>CM029021.1:154942564-154947564 GCA_016801055.1 Panax notoginseng | reverse complement strand
TTTCAAACTCCTCCCAATCCCAACCCCAATCTCAATCCCAATCCCAAACCCAATCCCAATCCCAATCCCAATCCCATGAGTAGGTTTGGAAGATTAGCTGGAGAGTCCAGCAACTCCTCTACATCTCTCTTTCTTAAACAACCAATTATTCATGAGCCACAACCTAACCCTATTATCCCCTTTCAAACTCCTCCCAACCCCAACCCCAAGCCCAACCCCAACCCCAAGCCCAATCCCAATCTCAATCCCAATCCCCTGAGTAGGTTTAGAAGATTAGCTGGAGAGTCCAGCAGCTCCTCTACACCTCTCTTTCTTAAACAACCAATTCATGAGCCACAACCTAACCCTATTATCCCCAATTACTTTCAAACTCCTCCCAACCCCAACCACATTCCCATTCCCAATCCCAATCCCAATCCCAATCCCAATCCCAATGACAGTTACAATGATCATCAGATAACATTCCCAGCAGTACTATCACAAGAAAACCCGACCTCAGACGAATATAGTGAAGAAGAAGTTGCCTGGCTTAAGCAAATTTTGTTGTCTCCAGATCGTGATGATGACGAAAACCTTTGAATATTAGTTGTAGCCTTGCATGCACATGCATGCACGCAAAGTTTTTTCTTATTAATTTGGACGTACTTTTTGTCTAATGTAAATAATGTATTATCTCAGCTCATTATATGCATGCGCCAAAGATTTTGAATGCTATTTAATTGGCTTAATTACATACTAGCTTTAATATTTAATTAATTGTCTGTTTTTTAATTTTTCTACTCTAAATACACGTGCATTACAAAGTATAGAGTTTATTTATTGGGTTTTAATGCAATATTGATATACGTGTTTTGTTTAATTATTTATTTTTATGCATGTTGAGGTTTGACTATATATATATATATATATATATATATATATATATATATATATATTGCATAAATAAAGTTATTATTTTATGTGCACAAAATGTGCAAGTTTTGTGCACAAACACTACTATCTCATGTATTAAATAAATGATGTAAAAAATTATTAAATATTCTTAAGAATAATTTCAATAATAGGATACATATACTAGTTTTTCTCTATGTTTGTGTATAATGTGTGCATATACTCAAAAAATTATACTTTATCTATTCTTTTTGAAGTTAACTTTAACCATTTTCAAGTTCAAAATTAACATGAGTTTCTTTAATTAATACAATTGTGAATAGATAAAGTATTATTTTTTGAGTAGTATGAATTAAAATTGGTACCTATCTATTTAAAAAATATTAGTCATTATAAAATTTATTATTTTAAAGTTTTTAATGAATTAATCATCTTAGTTTTTTATTTTTTTGAATGAATGCGGGAAAAAAGAGAGAATTGTCTATAAATCCACATATCGAGAAATTGAGGGAGAGAAAGAGGGGTAGAGAGATTTTTGTTTGTGGATTTTTGATACAAACCTTAGCTTGTTTGACTTACTTTGAAAAGAGGTTAAGACTTATATAAATTCACACTCAGTTATATTTATAATTGATGGAAGACTATTTTTAACTTACTGTCTAGTATATATGGAGTTCGCATCAGTTTTATTTTTCTAGGCAACATCAATGGTCTAAACAACAAGTTGTCAAAAAATAAAACTGCTCCATGCCATCATAATCAATTCTCTTAAAAGAATAATAATATAAGAGACACTTAAACCCTAACTAATACGAAGAAAGGTTGGTACCTTAATTCACAGCTAAATCATAAACGCATCGTACGCATGATCAAAACCTAATTAACTCTCTCTTTCTCCCTCTCTAGCATCCTTGTATATAGTCGTAAACATGTTTATACAGATCGAAAAGGAAATTAACCCTGAAGACTTGACGACTATCACCTTTAAAATCAGCAAAATTAATGATTTAGCCACCGAAGTTGGCACGTTTTATTGAATACCTGATTGAATTTTTAATTTTTTAAATTAACTTACTGAACTAATTTTTATTTTCAAATTGAGTCTTTCGGTTAAAAAAAGTTGACAGACGTTAATTTTTTATCTACGTGGTGTTGACGTGGACATAAAAAAAAGGAAAAAAGAAAAGAAAATGACATGGAAAATAAAAGACAACATAAAAAAATAAAAAATATTGCTTATGTGGCAAAAAAAACTTGATAATAGAAACAAAAAAATCAAAACATTTTTTTGCAAAACAGATCTAACCATCTTCTTTATTTGATTCTCTTTATTCTTCATTAAAACAGATCTAACCAAAATAGATGAGCATACACCCAAGATATAAATACACAAAATCAAAATCAAAATTTTCAACTTCTCCAAATCTTCCCTTTTATCAAAATTTTTATCTTCCCCAAATTTTCATCAAATTACACAGCAACCAATTCTTTAAAATTATAAACCAACAAATAAAAACAATTCGAATTAATACAACGATGAGCATGTTGGGCTCTGGAAACACACTCAACAAAATCTAAAAAGCAAATAATATGATGAAATTGTCTGGTTTCGCCGGGAGTTCTAAAAGAACACTGAGAATATATCCATAAAAAAAAAAGAAAAAAGTACATGTCTCCAACTCTAGAAACTTAGTTTCTCCGACTAAGAAGTTTGATTCCCAGAAGTTGTGTGTGTCAAAAATCTTAAATATATACATCGGAAATTAAATCATGGGTTACAAGTAGTCTGGAGAACACTGAACTAACATTGTAGACTTATATAGACAAGACTGAGAATTTTCTGCCTATCTGTCATCACTATCTATCAAAGAAGAAATGAAGAAACATGGAAGAGATTAACATAACTAGTTTACCATTCAAGTTTTAATTCTTCTTAAATAATATTCCTTGAGCTTTCAAGTCAGAAGAATCCGGGTCCGATACGTCTCCGTTTAAGATTTGGGAACGGCTGGAGCGGTGATGATGGGAAGTACAAATTCGAAATTTCGAGGGCGGAAATTCAAGATCTGAGGTGTAAAAATCGAATCCTTTAAAATCATGAGACCAAAAGGGGGGAGTTGAATCGAGGGTAACAACAACGTTCTGTGGCTGATTATCGTCGTCTTTGTCTTCTCTCTGGTATGAAACTTCCGCCATTTTTGATTTTCCAACGCAGAAAGAACTTGGGGAACTTGAAAATATACTTTTCCTTTTTCCTTTGAATTTTTTCTGCTTTTGTGTTTCTGTTAATGTGAGAGAGAAAAGGAGAGGAGAGAAAATCGATTTTTCTAGCTTTTCTTTGGACATGTGTATACAAGAATCAGAGTGCAGAGAGTTTTCCTCTGTTTGGGAATTTATTACAGTGTATGTATTTGCTTAGGGATTGTTTGGACAGAGGAGGTTGGTGATCTAGGACGCGAAAGCCACGTATAACAAGGCCATGTCATTTTTTCTTTTTTTCCCTTTTCTTTTTTAAGTCCACGTCACATAATAGTTGAAAAGATTTAATACCCGTGAGCCAGATTTAACAGAATGGCCCAATTTAACAATAATAATTAGTTCAGTTGGGTAATTTAAAAAATTAAAAGTTCAATCGTGTATTCAATAAAGCGTGCCAACTTCGATTGCCAAATCATTAGTTTTGCTCTTTAAAATCATATACAAATTAACCCATTTTAGTTATGTGTCATTTTGTTTTCATACAGATTAATTGAAACAGAAGCCCTAACCATCTATCCCCTTTAAAATCATAAACGCCAACATTTTGTTTACTAATAATGTGTATCACCATGATCAATATATGATGATGGAGATGTCATAGTAAAGTGAATTCAACCACACTATTAGAGACACTATATATATATTGTTCATGCATGTA
Source organism: Panax notoginseng (assembly GCA_016801055.1). Classification (NCBI taxonomy): domain Eukaryota; kingdom Viridiplantae; phylum Streptophyta; class Magnoliopsida; order Apiales; family Araliaceae; genus Panax; species Panax notoginseng. The sequence goes on along the minus strand of CM029021.1, from coordinate 154,943,756 downwards.
ATAAAATTGCACCAAAACCCTTCCTACATATACAAATGCAAACACGTTTAATTAGTAGCTATTTATTTAAATACAGTCGCTACATATAACTGAGTACAACAATAATTAGTGTAATATTGCTAATAATATAATGGCGGCGCCATTATTTTTTAATATGACGTTCAGTGGACTAGTGACTTGTATCAATTTATAAGTCTTCTCAATTCATACTTTAATTCTAATAATTAAATGTCTACGGTATCACCATTTCTTAAAATCAGAACTTTACTTTAGAATGTTTCCAGTACTAAATCGAATTGATCACAATGGTAGAAGATCAAAAAATGATAACTTGCACTCTACTACTATTAAACTTTAACCGCAAAGTTTTTAAACAAATTGTTAGAAATTATGCATTTGATTTCCAATTTTATTATATGATTCATTAATTCAGAATTTATAGGTATCGATTATAAATATGATATGCTAACTAAGTTTAATCTAGGAAGTTGATATTTCACATGACTTTTTGATATTTCAACATAAAAAGTGTCGCTTTAAATGTATAGCGACGGTTGTCATATGGAAATATCAAAAAGTCATGTGAAAATATCAGTTTCCTTTAATCTAATGGTGTTATTAATTCAGATGTTTAGAAATTACTTTGAAACGCTCAAATCAATTCTGTAGATAATTCAAATTACATATTTATGACATGTGAAAAGAAGGAAATCGAACTTGCTAAATCCAGCTCAAACCTCATTAATATTAGGGATGATGCTAATTAATGGTGATCTGAAAGATTCTTAATAGAGAACTGATTTATCTACATTTAATTTGAAAATGATATTTCCACATGATCTCCATCACATGTATAGTGAGAGGAACCCATATCCATGTGAGAAATTAGACTCGCGTAGAAATATAAGTTTCTTTTTTTAATATTGTTTTAATACAAAAACAATGTAATTTGTATCCAGGTATATATCTTGTTTTTTTATGGTGGGCTGTTTTTGAAGCTAATTTAATTTATACATTAGAATATGAGTTACTAGAAAGTTGTCACAGGGACACATTTTTTATGTTTGACCTTTAAATTTATTTTGAATGTATGCAATTAATGAAACAAAAAGTTTAAAAAAAAAAATCAGGTTACCAATAATTAATCGCCATAATGAACATCAGATTATCACAGTCAGGTTATATATATATA